>PVJH01006445.1:15797-101903 GCA_004026705.1 Nesogale talazaci
GGGGGGGGGCGGGATCACTTCTCTCTGGTGGTCGTGGGAGCTACTGAGCGCTGCTCCTGAGAGCCACCGCTGGATTTGAACCGCCAAGCCCACGGGCCGCAGTCCTGCACTCAACCACTTATGGCACCCCGCGGGGCTCAGGCCAGGATGTAGCTTTCAAAGCAGATCACCTGGTCTTTCTCCCTTGCAGTCCCTCGGTGGCATCGAACCAATAATCTTTTTAGCAGGCTAGTACTCAATTATTGTGCCACTGGAGCTACTTACAAAGATAACAATGTGGTATAATTTATAGATATACCAACTATAACACTCAAAACTTAAATCTATTATACAGGCCATTTGGCTTTCTAAAAAAAGGTATACAAGAGTTACAAATTATTTGGGTTAAGGTAGGTAGTATCAATCCTCCGAGAAGTTTGAAGGTGAGACTTGGATCTCACCTGTCAATCTGCTCCTCTTACTAGCTATGCACTCTCACTCGTCTGAATGTCCCAAACATAATAGGATTGAGAAGAGTAGAAGATTTTAGACTCTAAACCTATATATGTGTGTGTGTGTGTGTGTGTGTGTGTGTGTGTGTGTGTGTGTGTGTGTATTGGGCATCACTGCCCTCTGGTGGTGGGAGTAGGAGGCCCAGCCTTTGCTCCTGTGAGTTGGCCGCAGTCCCGCGCACAACCACTACACCACCGGGGCTCAGCCCCTAAACCTAGAGATATTAACCAGAAAAAAAAAGAAGAGTGGGAAGGGAGAACAAATCAAAGACCAATGGATAAAAGGAATATACTAAATACTTTCCTTGATATCATTCATTACCCCAGAAAGAGATGAAGTCTGTTTCTAATGCTACAATCTCTGGGACAGACATGAGTGAAGTATCGGCTAATGGTGCTCTGCTGGTATGCTTTTAGAATCAGGCCCCTGACAGCCTGGTAGCAATTGTTAACATTAAGCGTGCCTAAATAGTGGACTCAGGCTAGAAAGTCACTAAGACAGACGTGTGCTGTTAATTGTCACTGAGTTTGACTCAGCTCCTGATGATGCCATGTGTGCAAAGCAGAACTACTCCACAGAATTTAAGCCTTTCAAAAGCAGTTCACTAGCCCTGTGTTCTGGGGCATATATGGCAACCTTTTGGTTAACAGTAGAGTGCTTAATTGTTTGTGACCCCCAAGGAGTTAAAGCTTCATTAGCTCTCTTGGATTCCAAAACCATAAGCTTAAGCTCAGGATTATGATTATTATTATTTTACTGTGCATTGTTCTGTCTCATTCACACATCCCTTAAGAACTTAGAATCTGTACTCACTGCTCAGATACTTAAAAGCAATTGCTTAAAAAACAATTTCATTTTGGTGAAGATAGATAGTATAAGCACCCAATTAATTGGTAGAAACTGACAATAAATCACAAACACAAAAGTCTCTTACCCTGTCACTGGAGGAGAACTTAATACACCGAGGATCTTCCTTAATGATTTTTTTTACTTCTTTCCACGTGGATGTTAAGGTAATCTTGGAGAAGACAATGTAATAAGAGAGATAAATATAACTTACTTCTATTGGGGGGGTCAAACTGCAGCACATATGGTACATAATATTACACACTGACCTGCGGTATCTTGTAATGCCCAAGCGTAACTGGACTAGTTAGGGACAGGGAGCAGCTTTAATGCAATTTCTTTTTGTTGGCTTGCCACAAGAGTTATTTTCATGGCCATACTTTCAAGGTGGCCTAAGACAATCACTTGCAAACCCTGTGTTTACATGGGCAAACATCATAACTTCTGAAGAAACCGTCACCAAAAAGAGAGCAGATAAGTAGGCACAAAACCTGAATAACAAAGTGTACAAATTGCCAAAGAAGGGGGCCACAGTACCAAATTGACAACAGTGCGAACTACAACTATTATCAAGAGGAAAATCACTGAGCACACACAATAAGAGACATTGCTTAATTACAAGAGGAACAGATAGGAATCGGAAAATGGAAAAAAGCAATTCCTAAATAGATAAGAATGGCATAACATTTTACTTCAAAAAAAAAAAAAAATCAGAAGGGCCATAAAACCCTGGAAATCTCAGTAACTAATCTACAGACCAAAAAACAACCAAACCCACTGCTGTCAAGTTGATTCTGACTCCTATGACCCCACAGGGCAGTAGAGAACTGGCCCACAAGGCTCCCAAGGCTGTCCATCTTTATAGAAGCAGACTGACTAGAGTGGCTGGTAGAGTCAAGCTGCCAACATTTCATTTAGTAAGCAGTGAAGTGTTTTAATCACCGCACCACCAGGACTCCCTGATCTGAAAGACCACCACATTAAAAGGAACACTAATGTTTTACAGTTAAAAGTAATGACAATTGTCTTAGATGAAATGGGACTGAAAAAGACTTTTACCGCAGAAGTTTCATCCAGAAGTTGCCTAAAGTGCTCCCTCTTCTTTTTGGTGAGTGCTTCAATGTGTTCGTTAAAGAGCTTCTCTTTCTCCTCTCTTTCCAATAAGGATCCAGATTCCCAGCGGTGATCTTTGCGGAGAGTCCTCCGAGTATCAGACCACGACACATCGGAAGAACGTACCTGAAATCAAAGGAGCGTACGTATCACCAGGGAGATGTAGCTTTTCAGTTAAACAACAAGGGATAGGTGAGAAGAACCGGTCGCAGAATGCGTGAACTTTCCTATCACGCGGAAGAGCTTGACTTTGACTTCGAAGAATTTGCTGTTGAGTAGAAGGAACCCCACTCCCTGTAAATAAGAAGGAAGTTGGCAAGCCCAGGTTTTTAACAAAGATTTTTATGACTGCAATGTGGTGAAGAAATCTGAGAGGTAAGTAAGACAAAGAGAAGTCGGTGTGTTTGTATAATCGCCCAGAGGAAAAGGGAATAGAACAGAAGCAGAGAGGAGCAAAGAATTAAGAAGAATCAATGCAGAAAAAAATGAATGTGGCATAAAAGGGAAGAAGCAACGAAGAGTCCCACAGCAATCTGGGAGCACTGAATGCACGGACAAAACCCCTACGTAACTCAACAACCCTGAGGGGGTAATGTGAAATGATTCACAAGTTAGTTTCAGAGTCTCTCTTGGGAGCAGTACACTACCCGTTCGACGTCTCACACCATCTCTACTACCTGATCATCACAATGGTGACCCTAAATCATCAAGAGTTACATTAAAAAGGGGGACCCCAAAATCCTGGAAATCCACTCTCCCCCCACACAAGCTATGTATTTAAGTTGTTTTTTGTTTTCTTTTTCTTTTTTTTTTAACAAAACAACCCTATCAACGTACTCCCCATTACACTTAAAACGTGTCAAATCTGCGATTCCATTCTTGGAAACATTTTTCAAACTCATCTCTAGATGACTGACAGCATATGCCTCGTTTTTTTCTTCACCTCTTCTACATTGACAAACCACTGTCCTTTCAGGTCCATCTTTATTCAAAGAAACAAAAAGATGATGCACAGGGCATCTTGCACAGGGCAAGAGAGGCATGCTGCTTTTTGCCAAAAACTGACACACTGAGATGGCTACGTGAGCAGGTGCACTGTAGTGGTGGCAAAACTAGTCCCGTCTGCCGGAAATCAGGCCCTTCTCATCGTCAACTGGGTTTTTTTTCTGGTTTTGTTTGTTTTGGGGGGGTGGGGGAGGGAGTACCCCTCTTAAGCACATTTGCTTAATGCCAGGACAGTGTGTTTAAGGTGATTTCCATGAAGGACCATTAAAAACTTTTGACAGAGAATATTTTGAATTTTCATATATGCTGAACACCTGAATAAGGAAATGAAGGGCTAGTCCTACTCTAATCAAGCTGAGGTCAAGTGCTCCATTTTATAATGCCTTGTAGAGAATATTAGAGAACAAAAATGTTCAAAATGAATTTATATTATCGTGCACTTTAGAGAGAAAAACTCAAAGATTAATACTTACCATGTCAGACAGAAGAGCCTTGAAGTTCTGAATAGCTTCCTCTCTTTTATGTTGCTCTCTCTCTCGATCTATTTCTTTTGTTTGTTCTGAACGAGCTTTTTGGACCTCCCTTTCTCGTTCTCGAAGGCTCGCCTCAATGCGGGCTTGCCTTTCAAGCTCTTTTTCTTTCTCAGAATCTAAATTCTGTAAAAGTAAAATTACATGATCCTTTTTACCAACATCATCAAAATAACCTCTTTACAAAATAGCTAGACAAATAAAAAATTTGAAATTTATTATTTACCAAAAACACACCCACACTGTACCTTATCTCCACATAAACAGCTAGGGATAACAGGAAATGTCAACCAAAAAACTTATAATGCAATTAAGGATTTTACCATTTCAAAACTATAATAAGAGTAAACACAGGGCTGAGCCCCGGTGGCGTAGCGTTTGTGCGTGGGACTACGGCCCACTGGGACGGAGGTTCAATTCCAGCAGTGGGGCTGGGCCTCCTACTCCCACCGCTGGAGAGCAGTGATGCCCACAAAAAAAAAACAAGAGTAAGCACAAATGGTTACCTTGGCTATTTTTTCAATATACTGTTTGAAAAGGTCTTCTCTCATGGAAGAACTGTCCACTGCTTTGTAACGTGGATCACTTTCCACTTTGTCTTTTACTTTGCTCCATCGAGACTGACTGTCCAAATGATGATTTGATAACAGTTCGAAGAAGTCCGATTTAATCTATATATTTTGGGACAGATAGTGGGAGGGGAAGATAATAATGTATCATGAGAAATTCCAAGGAATGAGAACCTCCTTAAAGAACGCAACTTTTCAATGCACTTTAGAATGGAGTCTGTTTTAGGAAGAGAATTCTTCAATTAATGTGTGCGTGTGTATTTACATTGTCTTACAGAAAGGTCACAAGGAAGAGACAAGCCAGTCAGCATGTAGTATAGCACCAATGAAACATTCAACTTTCCTCTGGTTCAGTAATTCTCAACCTTTCTAACGCTGTAACCCTTTAATACAGTTCCTCATGTTGGCGTGACCCCACCAACCCTAAAATTATTTTTGTTGCTGCTTCCTAACTTTAATTTTGCTACTGTTATGAATTGGGCGACCCCTGTGAAAGAGAGTCATCCAAACCCCAAAGGGGTTGCGACCCACAAGTTGAGAACTGCTGCTCTGTTTCTTTAATGCTTCCTGCCCTCCACTATCATGACCCCGATTCTACCTTACAAATCTGGCTATACCAGAGCATGTGCGTGGGTGGAGATAAGAGCTGGAAATGCAGGCAATCCAGAACAGATAAATCCCTCAGGACCCATATTGAGAGTGGTGATACCAGGAGGGGCAGGGGACCGTGGGAGGAGACAGAAGAAACTGATCACAATGATCTACCTATGACCCCCTCCTAGGGGGATGGACAACAAAAATGTGGGTGGAGGAAGACATCGGTTAGCGTAAGACATGAGAAAATGCTTATAATTTATAAATTATCAAGGGCTCTAGAGGGAGGAGGGAACATGAGAAACTAATACAAAGGGCTCAAGTTGTAGAAAATTTTTGAAAATCATGGCAACAAATGTGCTTGACACAATAGATATATATATATATGGATTGTGATAAAAGTTGTGTGACCCCCCCCCCCCCCCCGGAAAATGATTAAAAAAAATACATTGCTGTAGGGAAACATTTCAAAGAGATGCCAAAGAGGTGTGAGAATTACCCCCGGCCCAAATCTAAAACCAACCAAGTATACAGTCTCTCATTTAAAATTTGTCAAAATCAATAAAAACCTTATTCCTCAAAGAAATTACTCAAATTTGTGTGTGCACACATGCATGATTTTTTTAGTTTGCTGTTTCTCATCTCAAAACTGTGGGGTTTTTAGGAAAAATGTTTGCATTGAGCTGTATTTATTTTTAGGTTCAGGCTTACAAAGTGTCATAAATTTTGTGTTAAAATGAAATGGGACTTGACAATTAGGTGAGTGTCCATCATTGCAAATATGAAACTATACAACCAAATGTCTAAACTAACACCCCCCCAAAAATATGATGATTTGTTTTAGTAAAATAAAGTGTGATGTTTGTATGTAAGAAAATGTATTTATAGCAAAAAATAAAACTTGATAATCTATGGTCTACAGTTGTCCCCCTAAACTGTTTTTTTCAAATATATGTATTCTAAATAGAGGAGTAAAGAGATGAATGATGAATTTATTTTTACATATTTCCTAAAAGGCCTACTTCTTATAAAAGTTAACCTCACTTACATTATACTGTCATTGAAGACATTCAGCAAGTCTTCTAAACAGATTGTAATCCTACCAAGAACCTCCTCCCCACAGCAATTAAGTCTGCTGCTTCCCCTCTTGACCAAGGGATTGACAACACAGGAATTGCACCCCTCTCCAAAAACAAACTAATCTTTCCTTCTGTTCATTCCAGTCCCATCACTAACCTCTACAACCTTGCAGCTCATATCAAATTCGATACTGTTCCTGGCAATACTACTTCTTTTTTAAAAATTAATTTATCTTTTAATCATTTTATTTGGGGATCTTCCTGCTCTTATCACAATCCATATGTAGCTGCATTGTGTCAAGCACATTTGTACATTTATGTTGCCATAATCATTTTCAAAACATTTTTTTTCTACGTCACCCCTTGGTATCAGCTAATTTTTTCCCCTCCCTTCCCTCACGAACCTTTGATAATGTCGAAGTCATTATTCTTTTTGTCATGTCTTACACTGACCGATGTCTCCCTTTACCCATGGTTTCTTCACCAGAAAACTGTACATTTGAATTGGCCTTTGAATTTGAAATATTCTTAAATCTAGTATATTCATTCAGTTCAATAAATGTAAATTCTATAAGAACTTTTGTTAAATAAAACATGGAAATAACAGAAAGCTGTCCAAGTCATAGAAATTTATATAAATTTTAGTATTTTCAAGTATTACACATACAATCTAGTAAATACGGATACTGGTTTAAAAAGATGTGATGTATTGGGCTGAGCCCCAGTGGCGTAGTGGTTGTGCGCGGGACTGCGGCCCACTGGGACGGAGGTTCAATTCCAGCAGTGGGGCTGGGCCTCCTACTCCCACCACTGGAGAGCAGTGATGCACCACCCCCCCCCATCAAAAAAAATTTTTTTTTAATTTTTTTAAAAAGACGTGATGTATTAAAGTAAGCTTTATATAAAATTAAATATTACCCATTTTTGGTTTGTGGGGCATCACTGCCCTCTGGTGGGTGGCAGTAGAAGGTCCAGCCTTGCTGCTGGATTTGAACATCCAACCCAGTGGGCCGCAGTCCCGCGCACAACCACTACACCACCAGGACTGTCAGCCCTATCCATTTTTATATGGTAGTTATTACCATGAAAGGCTCTAATTGACTTAACTTGTGTTACTAGGTAACACATGACAAGATCATCTGACAACTACAAAAATGTCAATTTACCATTAGTCATAATTCAAGGTCTTGCCTCCCCCAAAATGAAAGTATGTAACTATTTTGGCTGCTTTACTTAATAGAGTGTCTCCTCGTTTATAATAACAAAAACTTAAATTGCTTAGCAGGAAATTTAAATAATGCCAACTTGATAAAAGTATGAATTCCATTATATGCAGCTTCCATTTACTGCTCCAAAGAGTAAATTATTTGAATTTCAACTTGATTAACACCAGCAATTATGTAAGCAAAATTTTGAAGGTAGCTGTTTTGGGAACTAAAACAAATGCAAATCTAATAAACACACTTTAAAAGGTATTTTTATAAAATACAAAAGTAACTTGAAAATAACAGAAAAGGGGTGGTGGTGGTCTTTCATCAGAAACAGGTGCTCTTCACTGACTTTTTTGTTTGCTTGTTTTTGGGGCATCAATGCCTTCTGGTGGAAGTGAGAGGCCCAGAGAGCTGGAGAGCTGCTGCTGGATTTGAACCGCCAACCCTGTGGGCCAGAGTCCCGCACTTACCCACTATACCACCGGGGCTGGGTCCCAACATTTTTTTTTTTAACATTTCAATCTTTACTATTCAGCTATTTATTCAAATACCATAACGCTACAAAGCCGTTATTTACAAGATGTGTGTGTGTGTGTGGGGGGGGGGGGTGGCTGTGGACACATCTACAAAACACGTTTTTCTCTTACTGTTAGATATCGATAGTAGAGTTCAAAAGAACACTTGCATAGTGCAAGTCATGAGAAGTGGAACTTCCTTAACCATGCCCTCTCGGACTGAGAATACAGGCTATTTTATTTAAACTCTCACTTTAAAAATTCCTACTTTGGGCCGAGCCCCAGTGGTGTAAGTGGTTGAGTGCGGGACTGCAGCCCCTGGGCTTGGCGGCTCAAATCCAGCAGCAGCTCTCAGAAGCAGCGCTGCGTAGTGTCCACGATCACCAGAGGGCAGTGATGCAAAAATAATAATAATAATAATAATAATAATAATAATAATAATAATAATAATAATTCCTACTTTGATAACCTAGCCAGTAATTCCTTTCTCATTCTTTAAATTGGCTGAATTAAGTCTCACTTTAAGTATTTTCTGACTTTTTATAAGTTAAGGGTACAAAACCAAATCCAGAGAAAATTAAATTAAAAAATAAAACTAACTAGGGCTGAGCCCCAGTGGCATAGTGGTTGAGTGTGGGACTGCGACCCACTGGCTTGGTGGTTCAAATCCAGCAGCAGCAAAGCTGGATAGCTCCCATGACCACCAGAGGGCAGTGATGCCCCAAAACAAACAAACAAACAAAAAAATCTCAGGACTGAGCCCTGGTGGCATAGTGGTTGTGTTCAGGACTGCGGCCCACTGGGTTGAAGATTCAAATCCAGCAGCAAGGCTGGGCCTCCTACACCCACCACCAGAGGGCAGTGATGCCCCCCCCCTCCAAAAAAACAAGAACAACAACAAAAATAAAACTAACTATATTAGGTTTATTTTGCTGCACTGTCTATCTGGTTAGCACATTCTGGGCAAAAAACTCACCAATATACAAATATAACTAAAAAGAATAAATGTTAAATATCGGAACTGTAGGATGCTAATCACATACAGATGCCTATTGCTTCCTCACTAGGGAACCCTGTATTACTTTGCGTGTCAGAGTAAACTGATGGGCAAGTCGAGCAGGATGAAACGATCAAATCGATCCAATTCTTCTAGGCAGAATACATAGTTAATAACATTAAAATCAACAATGAGGAGGAGGTAGAGATCTCAGAGGCATGGGAGCAACAGCAATGTAGTTGATATGAATTACTAAGAGGTGGAAGAAGAGTAAGCATGGTGGGGGCGCTGGAGGAAGGGAAAAAGAAAAAGAGGAAAAGATCTAAGAAGCAAAGCGATGGAGAGAGGTATAATAGGTATACATATGTAAACACATTAATTCATAAAAATAGAGGTATTGGCCTAGGCAACACTTTGCTCAACAACCTGGCATTCTATGATGCCCACCCTACCCTAGATCCCTAAAGAAAAAAATGGGTGCCTAAGCAAATGTGGTGAAGAAAGAGGATGATGCCAGGCTATCAAAAGATACAGCATCTGGGGTTTTAAAGGCTTGAAGTTAAGCAAGCAGCCAGCCATCTAGCTGAGAAGAAGCCCACACTGAAGAAGCACACCAGGCTGGGCAATCATGAGGTGCTGACAGGATTGGGTGACAAGCATCAGAAGACCCAAAACAAACCAAAAAAACGCTACTGTTGAGAATGAGGGAGTTGGTTCACAGAGCCATCTGTAGACAACGTGACTGTCCTCACAGAAAAGGGTCTCAAGAAAAGGATGAATCAACTAGGGCACAGTATAGAACCAAAGAAAAACACAATATTCCTCTGAGGGTTCCTGACCCCCCACTATCATGACCTCAGTACTGCCTTTCACTGCTGACTAGACTGGAGCATGTACACAGGTACATAGAGCTAAGAGCTCAGGACACACAGAATCTTGGAACAAGAATGGTAGTATCGATGTCCAGGAGAGTAGGGGAAAGATGGGGAGAGGAAGGAATCGACCTTAATGATGCACACAAAATGACCCCCTACCACCCCAGAGAACAAATAAAAGAAACTCTGGGGGAAGGCAAGCAGTGGATGATGTTCAATAATGAAAATAATAATTTATAATTTATCAAGGAGTCATAGGGGAGCAGGGAAAAAAGGAGCTGATACTAAGGGCTCAATAGAAAGTAAATGTTTAGAAAATAATGTCAACATATTTACAAATGTGCTTGATACAACTGCTATATGAGCTGATTTAAAAGCTATAACAGGCCCCAATAAAATGACTTTTAATAATATTTTTTAAAAAGTAAAAAGTTAACATCAAAACAATGGTTTTAGAACATGAACGTTAATTTCAAATACAGAGAAAAGTACATTAAATTTGGCCTAAAGCAATCATACAATATTGAGTAATCATTTAGTTTTTGGTTTCCTTTAGTCAAAAGTACAGAACAGTGCCATCAATGATTCTATTCCAACATATAAAAACTTAAATAGAACCCAATTTCTTCTGAGAAGTATATTTTTACACCAAATAAACACTAACAATAAAATAACTGTGAAAAAAAAATTATTTCAGGCTCTGTCCCTGTTTAAAGCAAAGAGCTGCCTTTCCTACAAGTGTCTATCTACTGGTTTCTCTCTGATATTCAATAGAATCTGTAATAAATGACTTTCTGGAACAAGAGGCAATTTTAAATGTCATGAATCCTTAGGCGCTACTAGAGATGACTGTTATCCATTCATAAAGCATACAGGAGCACTGAGAAGAACTGTGGGTTTTGATGGCTCATGCCCACTGAGGCCATCTCCCCTCCGGCCTGCCTCCCAGTGAGAGCACTCCCAACACTGCTATTAAGTGACATTTGAAATTCATTAATCTTTAAGAGCTGACCTTTAATTCTGATAAGCAGTAATTCATATGTAAGGTATGTTTACTGAAAGATCAGACAGTCACTTAAATGTTATCTTTTAGAAGGAAAAAAAGATAAAGAAGCTCTTTGAAATTTAAATGTTAACAGCAATAAAGAACTTTGAAACCTTTTTACTACCACTGAGCAGGCAGACCTAACATTCCAGGGTTTACCAGACATTTTTTTTTTTTTTAGGCATCACTGCCCTCTGGTGGTGGGAGTAGGAGGCCCAGCCTTTGCTCCTATGGAGCCTGCTGCTGGAATTGAACCTCCATCCCAGTGGGCCGCAGTCCTGTGCAGACATCTTTTTAAAAATTAGTATTAAAAAAAATTTAGTCCAAGTCTCTACTGTTAAATGAAACTACTAATTTGAGCAGTACAGAAATAGTGACAGAAAACATGCCCAAGCAATGGTAAAAAACCAGTTTAAGGGGCATAGTGGCATAGTGGTTGTGCGTGGGACTGCGGCCCACAGATCGAGGTTCAATTCCAGCAGCGGCTCCACAGTAGCAAAGGCTGGGCTTCCTACTCCCACCACCAGGGGCAGTGATGCCCAAAAAACAAAAAACAAACAAACAAAACCAGTCTGAAAAGCCAAACAATAATGATGAATCCCATTACTTCATGACCATACGTAAGTGTTGACAAGCTCCCACATTCACATGCTAACACGTTACATCTCTGAAGATATAAAGCCACTTACCTTCTCACCTCTGGTCTTCGAGTCTTCTTTTTCTTTCTTCCGTGCAGCTGCCACAAATTCATTAAATAAGGCTTCTCGATCTTTCATCTTTTCAATTGCTTTGAATCTTGAATCTTTAGCATGCTTAGCTGCAAATTCACTAAAAGTAGCTCTGTAACAAAATGGCAAATGTATTCATTTTGGTGGAGCCATGCCTGATTGCAGAAAATCATGGAGTAGAAAAGTAACATTTTTTTCTTTTAAGAGTGTCAGACACACTATTTTCCAACAGAGAACATTAAGCTAGAGAAAGAACTATGTAAAATGAAAATGTGGTAATAGATTTGCACATTTTGAGTATGATGGTGGAAGTGAATAAATTTAATCCAAAGGATATATATATATATATATTTATAGTCAAAAGGCAAGAAATTAAAGAGCAAAGAATTTATGTGCTCGAAGAGAGTGAAAGCAAAGCAAATCAGTGCTAGTGCATTGATTCTAACTCACAGGCTATGTCCTACAATTCCAAAAACTAAAGTTTTGCCAGAGCAGATCGTTTCATCTTTCTCCTGTGGATGAATCAATCAGCTGGGAAGTCTGAATCCCGACCTTATAGTTAGGGGCCCAATGATTATCACACAGCACCACGAAGATTTCTCTGAAGACTGAGAGTCCATAAATATTCACTCGTTTTAAAATGAGGCTAACTCTGATTTCCAGCTATTAAGGACTAACTTCTTTAGGAGGTGGGGAGGAGGGCTGATAGAATGGTGGTTGGTAGTTGCAGTAAAGTCCATTTTATAGAACAGAACTTTTAGGAACTGACTGTCAGGCTTGTCTTCTGGGGTACCTATGGGTGGATTTAACCACCAATTAACTAGTAATTAAAAACTTAAAAGAAAGAAAAGGCTGAGCCCCGGTGGCATAGTGATTGAGTGTCCATTGGCTTGGCGGTTCAAATCCAGCAGCAGCTCTCCAGGAGCAAGGGCCACCAGAGGGCAGTGATGCCCCCCAAATAACAAACAAACAAAAAAAACTTAACCATTTGCAATATCCAACACCGGTGGTGGGAGATGGGTAGAAGTGACACTGAGAGACAACAGACAGGCACTAAACTTAAATAATTCCATTTACTCAAGTCTTTCTCTCCCAGAACAAAGTCCAATGCTCTGATAAAGAGCTGTGTGGTAGCTATCTTCCCCACAAGCTAAACATCAACTGATGATATGTTCCGTATTTTAAATTATTTTCTTAAAAATATTTGAGATTCACTAAGACTGGATATATTT
The DNA here is from genome assembly GCA_004026705.1 of Nesogale talazaci. Lineage (NCBI taxonomy): Eukaryota > Metazoa > Chordata > Mammalia > Afrosoricida > Tenrecidae > Nesogale > Nesogale talazaci. The sequence goes on from PVJH01006445.1 coordinate 28,629, forward strand.
TAGCTTTTCAGATAGAGAATATTAACATGCTTTAAAAATACACACTGTGGGACTGAGCCCCGGTGGCATAGTGGTTGTGAGCGGGACTGCGACCAACTGGGTTGGAGGTTCAAATCCAGCAGCAAGGCTGGGCTGCCTACTCCCACCACCAGAGGGTAATGATGCCCCAAAAACAAAACAAAAAAAATCATTTCGGCTGAGCCCCGGTGGTGTAGTGGTTGTACGCGGGACTGCGGCCCACTGGGATGGAGGTTCAATTCCAGCAGTGGGGCTGGGCCTCCTACTCCCACCACCGAAAAGCAGTGATGTCCTTCCCCGCCCCCCGCCAAAAAAAAGTAAAAAAAAAAAAAAAATCAAAAACCACACTGTGAGAATAATATTTTTTTAAAATTCAAACTACTACTCCTACCACCAGAGGGCAGTGATGCCCCCCCAAAAAAACTCACACTCACATCCTAGCTTTGAGGTTTTTGTGCTGTCTCATATATAGTAATTCTAGTCTGTACATAAAAGTTAAATGTAACAAAGTAGCAAGACATCTCAATGTCCCAAGTGCGAACACTCCCAGTTCACGGCCTGATAGCTTTATTTCCTGTAGAAACTGGCATAGTATCTAACTATCACATTCATTGTCATCAATTCGATTCATAGTGACCCTATAGTATGGACTACTCCAATTAGATCTGCTCCAAAGAACATCAGTATGGTATTGTAAAATTGAAGGCTCTTATTTAGTCAAATCTATATAACAAAAAATCTCTTTGGGATCAATTATTTCAAAACCATCAAAGGTTTTAACAGATACATTTTGCTGAACCTTTTGAAAATTAGTTGCCGACATCATAAGATCTCAACTCTAAGTATTTCAACAAACATCTCCTGGGAGCGGTCTTCCTCAATCATTAGAATACCCAAGAAAATAATTCTCTAATACCTACTATCAAATCTATAGTCAAACTTCCACAACAGCTCCCCCCAAATGAGCCCTAGTGACACACACGGCGGCGTGTTGAGCAGCTACCCGAGAAGTAGGCTGCTCCCGGAAAGAAGATACAATCTACATCCCTAAAGATTTACAGCCTCAGGAATCCTTTGAACAACTGTGCAGGTCAACTTACTGTGAGCCAGACTCAATCAAGGCAGTGGGACTTTAGACCCTCAAAAGAGATCTTTCACAAATAACCTAGTCCAGTCTGACTTAAGGAAATGCCTAAGACACCTGGAGGTTCTTAACCTTTTACCCCTTAAAATATTTCTTTCTTCATAATCAAAAACATCCAATTAGCTTTATTTTCTGAAAATTGCTGTAAAAGCTTTATCTTCATACTTCAAATACAAAAATACCACATATGCTTTCTCTTTTTTCCCCACCTCCAATAACAGAAGTATTTAAATAAGATCAGCTTTAAAAAAAAAAAATTACCATTTAATCCATGGACCCCATGATTCTAGCCTATAATTTTGGAAATTCTCCAATCTCTGAGGTGTTCATAACAATCTAGTACTGCTACTGCCACACTAACAGTAGGGTAAGTAATTATTCCGGCTTGATGTAGAAAAGCTCTTCAATTTGCTGTGCTTTACTTTCCCTATCATGCTGTGCATTAGGTGCCTTTGAGTCAGTGCAACTCACAATGACACAAGGTAAAAAGGGAGTAGCTAAATCACATGGTTTTTCTAACGATTGAATAAGATAACACATATAAAGTGCATATAGACACATAAAATGTCGCATAAGCAATGCTATTATTTGGGGATTTTTTTAGTTTTTTTTTTTCAGGCATCATTGCCCTCTGGTGGTGGGAGTAGGAGGCCCAGCCTTTGCTCCTGTGGAGCTGGAATTTAACGTGCATCCCAGTGGGCCACAGTCCCGCGCACAACCACTACGCCACTGGGGCTCAGCCCAATCAATGCTATTATTATTATGAGTTTGAGACACACAACTGACTTGTACTTCATACCAATAATTGACTGATGATAGTAGACTAGACAAAACCCTAATGTGGACATAGACGAAATTCAGAAATGAAGTCTTTCATCATTTTAATTCAATCAAACTAATTTTCCTGGGCTGAGCCCCGGTGGTGTAGTGGTTGTGGGCGGGACTGCGACCCACTGGGATGGAGGTTCAATTCCAGCAGTGGAGCTGGGCCTGCTTCTCCCACCACCAGAGAGCAGTGGTGCCCCAAAAAAACAAAACAAAACAAAACAAATTTTCCTTCTCTCAACTTATTAAATATAAGCTTTAAGAAGATAGTAACACACTTTCTATTGCTCCATTTTCTAGAGAACAAAACATTAAGGAAGCATTGAAAATAAAGATGCCCTTCTTAAAAATGGGTAAGCCTATACAAAGTATATGGGATTTCTATGCTGTAAATACATTAGAAAGGAAGGTTAGAATATAGCTAAGTAAGGGGCTTTTTAATGTCCAGATATGTTATATTCAGTTAACCTATTGCTAGGAGAAAATATATATTTGGTTGTAATGAATCACATACCTTGGATTAAACTTTGCTTCTTCCATCATTTTTTTGAAATCTTCCTTGGCCTGCATTATTTTGTTTTTCTTTTCCCTTCGTTCTTCCTCTGCCCTGGTCTTTACATACTGATCAAACACCTGCCACAATAAAGAAAGCAGGGTGACAACCTAGTCATTCATATAGGTATTTTAACTAGCAAATAAATGAGCCTTTTGAAAATAATAATCAATTTTTACCAAATTCTACAAGGAAAAAATTATAGTAATTCAATTAACCCAGACAGCCTATGGCAAGTCCTCATTTTAAAGCTTTAATTTCCAGAATACAAGCTCATTATAAATTCTTCTTCTTCAGAAATGTACAAGATAAATCAGTCTTCAAATAATCCGTTCCCATAAAAAACAAAGAGCAGTGACAATATAGTATGTACTTTTGACTATGTTTCCATGACCTCATTGTTACCAAAATATAACCACTTATTTCCTCCCACTTAATAGAGTAAGTGTAAACATCTATTTCTCATCATCAAACCCAAATAAAATGGCAGCTGAAGAATGGCTTTGAAATCACTAACCAACATGGAAAGGGAAAAAGAGAAACAGCTACTCATGAATTCTATCAGAAAACAGGCATTGCAAACAAATTGGAATATATATATATATATAACAAGGCTGAATCTAAATAGCAGTAAAGAAAACAAAGTAACCAATTTTGCTTTTTACTAGAGCAGTGGTTCTCAACCATCTTATTGCTGTGGCCCTTAATACAGTTCCTCATGTTGTAGTGACTCATCCACCCATAAAATTATTTTCATTGCTACTTCATAACTGTAATCTTGCTACTATTATGAATTGGGCGACCCCTGTGAAAGGGTTGTTCAACCCCCAAAGGGGTTGCTATCTACAGGTTGAGAATCACTGTACTAGAGAATCTTCAATTATTTCAGGATTTGAAAATACCAAATACCAGTAGAAGCGGGATACAACTGAAAAGGACTATTTCTTGAAAAACTGCTAAGAAAGGATTTAAATATTCAGAAACCATCCGCCAACTTGTCCATCTTTGGCAATGCTACTCCTAAATTACAGTAAAAAGGTTACTTGACAGAGCAAGAGTTGGCAACCACAGCCAACCTCCTGTTTTCGTACGGCCTAGAGTGTTAACAGTTTTAAATGTGAGACAAGATAATAGTAATTTCATGGAACATAAAAATTAAATTCCATTTCAGTCTCCATACATCAGACTGCTTTGAGGGAATGGCTCAATGTTTAAGCACTCCAATGCTAAATAAAAAGTTGGCAGTTTAAAGCCACCAGGTGGCTTCCCAACAGAATGACTTTAATTCACCCATGAAGCTCTCCAGGGCAGTTCTAGTCTCCTACCAGGGTGCAAGTAGCTCATGAGCACAACATAGATGCTTCCTACACTTCAAGAGCCGAGTTGTGTACTTGCAAGAGAATGCCGACTGACCATAATGCAAAAAAAAAAAAAAACTCACCCCTTTTATACATTAAAAAGCAAAAACTTAACAATTTCTGCTCTAGAAGACAAAACTAAGTAACCTTGAATTCAGAGAATAGTAATTGAAAATGTGGTCACCAGTCTGAAGATACAGAGAACAAACAATCACTTAAATACCAAATGTCAGACAGCCTTCTCAGAACCAAAGCAGTAAGACATTGCTCTCTGGTTGGCAAATGAATAGCCCTTATGAAGAATCTGACTAGTCACAAAAAATTAGCTCCTCAGGGCAGCATCATCACAACGGCTCAGTGTGGAATTTGTGGTTGGCACTTGAACTTGTAACCACTATCCCACCAGTGCTCCCTTAGTAAGGGACAAACACAAAATATAAGGAGACGTGGTGGTTTGCACATTAAGCTGTTAGCCATCAGGTTAAGAGTTCAAGACCAGCAGCTGCTCCAGCAGCTGCTCCATGGGGCGGGGACAGGGGCTTTCTGCTCCCAGTGGATATCTGCAGTCCCAGCAGCCCACCCTGCTCTGGCCTGTGGCATCACTGTGGGTCAGAATGGACATGACAGCATTGAGTTTGGTTTGGGGTTTATATATGCTGTAGATTTTAGAACTAGCATAAAGCAGGATCACAGGGGTTGGCAGTACCGTTGAGACATGCAACTTTAAGTAAGGTTTTGGAGTAGGGTGTTTAACTCTCTGGGGTTTGCCCCTTTACCTGTTAAACAGCTTTACCACACTTTTTACTGAAGTTAACACGGGGCTGTAGCCCAGGGAACTAGAAGTGGCCTGCAGCCTGTTAAGTGTCCATTCGACCATCACAGAAATTTTCTTACGTCCTAATGGTTGGACAAATGAAAAGATGCATGCCTATCATATGAAATTCAAATTGCATACAGTTTTGTGGTAAGAGGGGGGAAAACCAACTCAGCACAGTTTCTCCATCTCGTAATTCTATGCTGGGAGAAGGCAAACTACTGTTCACAGGTGGCCTTCTGTGGCATCCTTGCCTCTATCCACTAAGTCATCACAGCACTAGTTCACAACCAAAAATGCTCCCTGGGGGCAAAAGCTGACCCAAGTTGAAAATCACTGCCTTCCTCTAAAAGCCCATAAATCATGAGAGACTGCTCAAAGATGTAAGAGGTCCCAGGTAGCATTTTAGTGCCTCACTCCTAAGCATAAAATTCCGGCAACATGAAAAATAAAGGCTGGAAAGAGATTTAATGTCAACAGAAACAATGGTAGAAAATAAATTTAAAAGAAAAAACCCCAACCTTATAGTTAGAGAAAAATGCAACCATAAAACAAAAATATTCAAAACCTAAAAAAGTAATGCTTAAAAACTTTACAGATAGCAGAGATATCAAACTGATGAACAAAAGAAAACCCGGGAAAAATCACCTAAAAGGTTTATAAGATAAAGGTAGAAAGCAAGAAGCAAGAAAATTTGATGACTAACCCTGAGGGCAAATCCTGTCCAAGAATTAAGAGAAAAAGGTTGGAAGCAAATCAAAATAAGAGGATCTCCATGTACAGAAAAAATGTGCGTTTCCAGATTGAAAGGGCCCTCAAGTGGCCAACAAGACAGCCACTCCTTCCATCATGACTCTGCTAACAATAACATTTGAAAACAGCAAGGAGAAAGGAAAAGGAGTTCTGGGAGTGCTGTGGATTCAAATCTACCCGCTAGCTGACCCAGGGAAGAAAATCGAGACTGCACACTGCTGGAAAGATTTATAGTCTCAGCAAGCCTAAGTCGGGTACCTAGTAGTTGAAGTTCAGCAGGTCTATGTGGCAACCAGTCCAGACTGAACCAAGTCAGAAGGATGTGGAAGAAATTTCTTCAGGAAGTGCTGTGGCAACACTGAGTATTTTTCACAACAGTTAACAAGACTTTTTGTGTATGAGGCATCACTGCCCTGGTGGGAGTAGGAAGGCCAACCTTGGTCTTGGAGAGCCGCTACTGGATTTGAACTGTCAACCCTGTTGGCCGCAGTCCTGCACACAACCACTAGGCCACCAGGGCTCAGCCTAAGAAGACTTTTTGGTACTTTAAATATGTACACGATATGCGATAAAGATGAAATTTTTTAAGAAGTTTAACACATTTGAAGATATCTTTCCAAGTAAGTCCAAATATATCCATACCAACCTTTAAGAGTTATACAGAAACAGTTTCAATTAGCTTTCATTATCTAGCCATGTCCCTGGCTGGCCATGAACTCTCATAGCTCAATAGCACCATAGCAACTGGTTCAACATATGCCCTATTTTACAGAGATCAGTGCTGAAATGGTCCAGGTCATTCAGAAACTATGTAAATTGGAATTGTACAGCACTTGAGAGAAAGATGCAATCATCAGGAAAATATGTTGAGTTATCATGGGAATAAATGGTACCTCAGGAACAGGACAATCATATTTGTGCTGATTCCATTAGCTGACACTCTGAAATGTTTGTCATTTCTCCAAGTTTACAATGAAAACCAACATTTTAACATGCTGCTTAGACGTGAATTTTGTGTGTGGGATGTGAGACTTAAACATGTCTTCAATTGGGTCTCTATACAACACACACACACACACACACACACACACACTCACTCTCTCTCTCTCTCTCTCTCTCTCTCTCTCTCTCTTTTGTATATATTGGCATTGGCAAGTATCGCTCTAGAGCAGCAATTCTCAACCTGTGGATTGCAAGCCCTTTGGGGGTCGAAAGATCCTTTCACAGGGGTTGGCCGATTCATAACAGCAGCAAAACGATAGTGATGAAGTAGCAATAAAAGTAATGTCATGGTTGGGGGGAGAGTCACCACCACATGAGGAACTGCATTAAAGAGTCACAGCATTAGGAAAGCTGAACCACTGCTCTAGAGGCTTATGACCAAAATGCTCAGTGTTGGTTGTACTTGCTGGGTAGGATTTTGTTAGGTTCCCACAATCTCCACTTTGGCTGTCAGTGTTGAACAACTTTTCTACTCAAAGTTTATATGATTTGACCAATCTAAAAAAATTGATTTGCAATGAATTCTGAAAACTTATTATATATGACATCAATGTGTATAGGGCATAAGAAAAAAATATGCAGTATGTCTGGGACAGAAGTGTCTACACAGAGGAGAACCCATGGTATAGTTTTTATGCATTGGGCTGCTAACATCAGCCACTCTGTGAGAGATGAGGCGTTCGACACTGTCCTGTGGGGCTGCTCTAAGTCAGCACTGATCAATCACAGTGAATTTGTTTATGTTCTGAGCCTCTCTTTGAAAGATAGTCTTCAGGAAGAAAAAGAAAGGCCTTTTAATCCCTACAATTTAAAAACCATCCCAGTAATGCATGCAGACATGTCTTAAATAGTCTAATTTCCCTTTTACCTGTTTTCTTTCTTTAGGATTGAGAAGTAAGTACCGAGGATCAAAAACTATCTTGTGCAACTCCTTCTCCCATGTTGAAAAGGCAGACACCTTTAAAATAAAAAATGCAATGCCACATAATTAAGTCTGCTTTAAAAACATAAAGGTCATATAATTTTACTTGAAATCTACAGGACATCTGTTTATAAAGGAGACAAAATAAAATCATACTGAAGTTTCCATCGCTAATAAATGACAAGCAGTGGGAGGTTAGCAACAGCAAACTTCCACACTAATTGGCTCTGAACATTTCTATATTGTATAGAAATAACCCACATTTAATTACTCATTAAAATAACCACTACTGTGTGACATTTTAAAAATCAGTACATCAGAAAAGGCCTTGAAGATCTGCATTTGATTTCCCATGCATGCGCCAATCTTGTGATTTAAAATTGAACAATTTTACTTATTTAATGAATTGAGTGCACATAATAAAAAGTAGAAAGCCTTACTCAGTTACGTGTCATTATTAATAATTGTCATAATACCAGTTCTCCTTTAACCAGAGCCATTCTGAAGATATTAAGGGAAGAATCTTATATACTTTACCTATCCCAAGCAGTCCGCCATTCTGTAATGTTAAAACTCGTCTTATATTACTCACCAAAATTTAATGACCCAATAAACGTTAAATGTTATTTGTACTTAAAAGGATAGTAAGATGGCATTTAGTTAAGCATGGTATAATTAGCTAAGGAAAATGCTGTTTCAAAAAAAGTACAATAATGAAAGGCTTCCCTTGTCTTCCCCCCTAAAACATGAGCACTAACCTTAGATTTGACCTTTTAGCAAGACATATTTATATTACTTATACAAAACAGAAATATCTCCCCCAAAGATTGTTTTCTGACCCCTCTCTCTAGCAGCATGTCCTTGAACTGCTTCATTCGGGCCTCCAGAGGGACAATGGCCCTTTCTCGGGCAGCTTTAATTTCAGCTTCCATGGCAGCTTCTTTCTCTGAATCAATGTCTTTATTATCATCTCTCCTATTAAAAATATAAAACAAAGGGCATCAACTGATAAAAATCTTAATAGGAGATCTTATTAAAATCTTATAAATCAATAGAACTTTTAAGAATCACTACTGAGCAGCATATTTTCAACACAAACTATATTGAGTTTCCAATTAACACAAGGGCACAACTACTTTCATTACTGAAATAAAATTATGAGCTTCTAATAATGTTAAGAATATAACAATGCAGCACAACTCAAAGCAATAGTTATAATTAGGGAGAGATACCTGAAAGATGTTGTTTCCTAATAACACTCACTTAGAGAAAAGTTTATGTAACATTACAATAAAATGGCTATAAAAAAACAATTTTTGTAGTGCTTGAAATGACAAAGGAAATCCAGTATTTTCCAAAGGATTTTTTATTATAAATGCACGGTTTCAAAAATCTAATAGAGTTGAGTCTTAGTAACTGATCATTTGTTTTGAAAAATAAAATACCGGCATACTTGGTCATGTGAAATATACCTTACCTACCTGACATTTTAAAATTACTCACTTTGTGGGTGATAGGTTGAGATTTAAGGGAAAGGGCAGTCCCAGAGAACAACATGGGCCCAGGAGTAGTTAGACTGCTATCTAACTGTTCATCAATGTCTACACTACCTATTATTCATAAAAAAAATGCAAGTCAAGCCTGAGTGGCAACCCCGTGGCTGTGTTGAAATTTAGCAAAATTGTAAAAATAAAACTGAAGCACTTTTCAAAATCTGCACTACAAAGAAGGCTCTAGCATGTGAATAATCCAAAAAGTAAAGTAGTTAATTCAGTAACAGGTGTTCTTGAGTAGAACTCTTGCTTAGCAAATATGATTGACTAAGTATAATCAAATTGGTTCACGTTCCCTATACAAACAGGGGAATCAGGATCTTCAAAGCACGTCACATAAGCAAGTGAAGGTGGAGGTAGCCAAGCCGCCCAGATGATTTAAATGGAACAAAGGCTAACCCGTAAATATTGGTGAATGAGATCTGGTACGAATGAACCAAAAGAAAAAGAAGATATATCCGTGACCTGCAGGAACTTAGCGATAGTCTGTGACCTAAGATGTGCACAAAACAAACAGGTAAAAGCAATTTGCCAAACATTATCTCCTCTTATAATAATTTAAGAACTATTTAAAAAGTTAAAAGACATCAAACAAATACCTAGTGAAACTAGTTAAGCTTTGTAGAATTACACTAAATAAAGATGTCACATTACAAACTATCACTATCTATCTGAATAAAAGAAATAAAAGAAAAACTGAGCCAGGAAAAATAGGCTTTTAGCTTTGTACCTAGAGAAGCTCGCGCAATCCACATAAAGGACTTCTTTGACATTCTCCTGATAAAAGCAGTTAAAAACCTTACAAAGTTGTCTACAAGAACAAACAATTAAAAACAACTAAAGGTTTAACATAATAGTAACAACCAGACTTATAAACAGAACTAACAGCTATAATAATTAAGCAAGCAAATGTCTTTCTCGATGGGACTACTTTTTAAAAGAGAACACAAAACCACTTTATTACAACTAATAAAAATAGTTATGCATTTGGTCAAGAACTAAAGTCAATTGCAAAAATGAGAATAGCTATAATAAAATGGTAGATTATGAACAGTTCTCTTTAATATATATATTTTAATGTTGTTGCCAAGGTGAAAAAGAAACCATTCTCTTTGTAGAAGTTGTTTTTCTTTGGCCTAATATGGCTGCATTCACAAGCAGTCTATTTCAGGTAGACTATGTTCCACCAGTTGTTCATGTCTTCAGACTGTCTTTTTAGCTGCTAAATAATGGTCACATCCCCCAAACATAACCCTCCCATCTTGACGCTTCCAAGTCCCACAATAAAAGCACCAGTCACATTCACATTTTACTCAACTCTAGAGCACCGGCCAAGCTAATGATCTGTCCCTTTCTCAGTTCATCAATTATTCCCTCCCCACTTCCCTCTCCTGCCACAAACAGTAATGACCGTGGATTTAAGCACCAAGTAAATGACAAGATCAGTATATAAAAACAAAGATGGCCGTATCTGTGGTTAGGAAGGGTTTTTGTTGTAGTTTTCCCAGTTCAGAACTAATGATTTTTTGGAAATAATTCCTAAAATGTCAATTGGCTTTATAATACATATTTGAATAACCAATATATTTTTGCAAATGCAGCAATAAGAGATACTACTAGATCTATGTTCCAAAGTGCTATATGTCACATCTTATCAGCCCTAAAAGTGAGATATTATGACTATTTCCTAGTATATATATTACCTATCTCTTCTAACAATGAAATGACTATAACCTAATCCACCAAATCTACCTGAATTACACAAACTGTATTACTTACTTCCGCTTTTTTGCTTTAATGGGTTCGTCTTCATTAATTTCTTCCATTAATTCTTGTTCTTCTTTAACTGTAGGATAAAGTTAGATTGGCAACAATCACACTTAAGCAAAAACCTGTCTGTTAATACTATCAGAACATTTGCCTTTGTAGGATTCAAAAAAAGTTGTAATTATTGATTAGTTCACTCACTTGCACTCATAGAAAACTGCCACTTTTGGATGGAGAGCATTGTTGGGGTAGGATGCCCTGGCAAAAATATTTCAAATATTGTTAAGAAACTTAACACTGTAATTCTCTCCTTTAAAAAATAATAAAGTGTACTTAAAATACCCATCCCTTAAAACCCATACATTTATAAAACATTCAACAAAATACATCTACTTATTCAATATTTACATGAAATTTTCACTTCATTTTGAAAACTTTCTTACTCCAACCTAAAATTTACGAAAATATAAAACTCTCTTGATTCACTATTTATAGTGCCAGGAGCCCTGGCGGCATAGTGGCTACATATTGGGCTACTAACCAAAGTGGTCAACAGTTCGAAACCACCAGTCATCCCCAGAAAGAAAGACAAGTCTTTCACGCTAGTCTAGAGTTACAGTCTCTGAAACCCACAGGGGCAGTTCAATCTTGTTCTTTAAGTTTGCCATGAGCCAGAATCGATTCAATGGCCTGCGTTTGGGTTTTATCTTTTTATCTATATCAAACAAATGGACCAGATTTATATTTATATTTGAAGAAACTTATAAAAAACAAAATCACACTATGTTCTTGGCATCATTTAATACTATGATTATAAAATATTATTAATATCGTACCTATAAAACAGGTATTGCTGAAGGGGAAAAACTGGTGTCTAGAACCTTCAGCACCCGAAAGGCAAAGTTTCACTGATTTGGGAATCACTTGTAAGCAGAAAACGTTAGTACCACATATATACAATCCATAAAAATTTCTCAATTATAAATGACATATATTATGATTTGCTTCTTAAATAAATCACTTATCAAAAATAACTATTTACCAAAAGGGTTTCAATAAAACACAAGCATGTTAAGAATATGTCAAATTTAAATAAGGATGCAATAAAAATTCTGTACCGATGTTTGCGGGTATATATATATCAGGATGTTGCATATAAGGGCATCTGAAAATGAGCTAAAAGATAATTTCTTTTAAAAGCTTCTTTGTCTCTATATTTTTATAAGTAACTTTTGTCTTCTCTAATATTTACCGCTTGGACAATACCACAATTTACTAATAAAATATAAAAAGACATACAGTTCTCTTATTTAAAAAGTATGACTCTGTAACTAGTCACGAGCATCAGTGATAGCTCACGGCAGTGTTCTGAATATTACTAGTAACAACAAGCAAACAAGTGTCAACAGGACTAACATATCGGAATGGAAAATCTAGACAGAAAAGGCTACAATTTTATTTTATTTCTTAATTTTTTTTTTTTTTAAGGCATCATTGCCCTCAGGTGGTGGGAGTAGGAGGCCCAGCCTTTGCTCCTGGGAGCCGGAATTGAATCTCCATCCCAGTGGGCCGCAGTCCCGCGCACAACCACTACGCCACCGGGGCTCAGCCCTAGGCTACAATTTTAAATGTATCTCTCTAAAAGAAAGTTTTATCCAAATTTGTCATATACTTTATATTCCCCTAGTAAACCCCAAATGCCACAAATTCCTTATATTCCTTACAATATAAAGATGAACCTCAAAAGTTCTCATGCTTTCTATCACAAAGTTAAAATAAAGGGTAAAGTTTCTCCTTTAGGACTTACTCAGCTTCTTCCCTTCTTCCATTCCTTTTTTATGAGGGGGTTCCTGAATAATTTTGTCAACATCTGCCCTTCCAATCAGATCATCAGGTCGGTCCCACATAGAAAGACGAGTGGTGGGATTATAAAAGAAGACACGCTCATCTCCAGTCCACACAACACACCTAAGGATCAATTCCAAATAGTTTCATGCTATAGGACATAAATGATAGCTACATTTTTTACTGTTATTCTGTCAAAAAACACAGTGAAGAGGGACATATTCTTATTACTGAAATTTCTATCAAAAACTCACCTCCAGTGAGCCAATTCAGACTTACCCCAACCCTGTAGGACAGAGTAGAAATGTGAGGTTCTCAGGCTGTACATTTTTATGGAAGCAGAAAGTCTCATAGTTCTCACACAGAGTGACTAGTGGGTTTGAACCACAAGCCTCCTGGTTAGCAACCCAATGTATTAAAGAAAGCACGTTTTGTTTGTGTTTTTTTGTTTTTTTTTCTTGCATCACTGCCTCGGTGGGAGTAGGAAGGCCAGCCTTGCTCCTGGAGAGCTGCTGCTGGATTTGAAGCATCAACCCTATGGGCCGCAGTCCCGCACACAACCACTACGCCATCAGGGCTCAGCTAGCAATCCAATGTATAACCCTCTGTGCCACCAGAAAATCAAACATATTTTGGAGTAGGAAAAAAAAAAACTTGCTAAAGGTCAAAACAGCAGCTCATAATACAGGAAAGCAAAGGAATTTGACATCAAAGTTCAGAGAAAGTTAGTTTGGCACAGTCAATTTGCAAGTGCTAAATTTTAAACTACCACAATTTTAAGAGCAATAAAAAATAGCAAGCAGTTCTAACACCAAAAAATAACAAGTAGAAGAAATTATTCCTCACTTAAATGCAAAAATTAACTGCCATCAAGTTCAGTCTTATAGCAACCCTGTAGGACAAAAGAATTGGCCCTGTGGGATTTCAAAAATGTAAAATTCTCCACAGGAGTTGAAAGTCTCATGTCAGTGGTATAAAAAGTTATGAGAAGTATTGGCTACATTATGACGGTGTACCACTAAAGTTCACTGTGTGCAATGGCAAACACACACATATTCCACCAGAGAATTAAATATGCATTTTCTGAAGAGGTAGGGAGAGTGAAAGTGGGAAAGGTGGTAAATCATCGAAATTTGTGCTGGTATTACAAGGAAGTGCATTTCCCACTTCTGCTCACTGCTGGCTTTCTCCTGAGGATAGAAATAGTCAGATACATAAAAGTACTAGAAGTAGCAGTACTAGAAGTACAAAAGAAATTAGATCACAAGTTAATTAACAGATGCAAAGCTCAAAATGACTCAGAAATTGACATTATGAGTCAAAGGGTTTTAATGTTAAAATGAACATAAATTTAACTACAAACGTAAGCTTCATGAAATAAAAACTAAAAAAAATAAAATAAAATCGAATGAAAAGCTTTCAACAGGGCTGAGCCCCAGGTGGCGTAGTGGTTGTGTGTGGGACTGCGGCTTGATGGTTCAAATCCAGCAGCAGCTCTCCACGAGCAAGGCTGGGCCTCCTACTCCCATAAGAGGGCAGTAATGCCCCAATAAATAAATAGATGATATGTAGATAGATAAAAAGCCTTGAAGTTAAACAAGCAGCCATCCAGCAGAGAGCAAATAAACCCACATAGAAGAAGCACACCAGCCTCGGTGATCTTGAGGTGCTGACAGGATCAGGTACCAAAAGTTCTCAAAAACTATATTGATGCATGCGAGGGGATTTGGAGTGTAGATCTGTAGACAACTGGATATCCACTTCCACAGAAAGCTTACAAGGATGGGATTATTCAACCAAGGTGCAGCATAGCACCGACAAAACACAAAAGTATTCCCACTGCCTCCACTACCACGACCCAGTTCTATCTTTCAAATCTGGCTAGCCCAGAGAACACACACTGGTACAGATAAGAGCTCTCAACACATGGAATTCAGGACAAATAAACCCCTCAGAACAGGAGTGAAAGGAGTGATATCATGAGGGTAGGGCTCAGTTGGGGAGGGGGTTGGGGACCCATCACAAGATAAGATATATATCCCTCTGCCCCCAAAGGGGATGAAATGTGGGTGAAGGAAGACAAGGGAGAGTATAAGATACAAAATAATAGTAGTAACATATAGTTATGGTCAAGGATTCACCAGGGTGAGGGGTGGGAAAGGAATGGGGGGAAAAAGAGGAGGTTATATCAAGTGTTCAAATAGAAAATGTTTCGAAAATGACGATGGCAACATATGTACAAATATGCTTGATACAATTGATGTATGGAATGTTATAAGAGCTTTAAGTGTCACCAATAAAATGACTTAAAATGAAATCAATCAAACAAAAATTAAGAAATAAAAACTACAATAATGGAAATAAAATTTGACTGGAAGGGTTAAAAGCAAAATAGAGATACCAGACAATCAGTAACTACCAGACAGGTCAAGTTATCTAATCTTATGAGGAGCAAACAAGAATAATAAACAGGGTCTCCAGAACTTATACGACTGTATCAAAATACCTAACGCCTCATTGGGGGCCAACAAGAATAGAAAAATTATTGTGAAAGAAAATAAATCTGAAGACATAATAACCAAAACATTTCTAAATTTGGTCAAACAGAGTGAAACTATAGTTTACATATAACAAAGCCAAGCTGTGCTTACAATCTTAGTGTTTTTGTTTGTTTGACTCTTTGTTTGGGGGGAATTTGGGGGACATGGGGTACAAGTAGACTTCATGTTAGGAACAGATCTTGTAACTCAGTATATCTGTGCCTCTAGTCGATTCTCCCTTCACGTCAAAATGTGTAGGTAAGCTGCCTATTATTTACGCCTATTTAGTAAGAACTCAAAAAAGTTCTTACACTGGTGGCACTGTAGGTTATGTGTTGACTGCTAACCACAAGATTGGCAGTTCAAATCCACAAGCCACTCTGTGGAGACAAAATCTCCTGTAAATATTTAGTCTTGGGAATCCCAAGAAGCAGTTCTACCCTATCCTATGAAGAGGAAATATCTCCAAGCAGAGAAGTGCAAGTGCAAGAAAAGGCTCTCCATGCAAAAAGTGAATGTGATTGTGATAGTTTATTGCTGACAGGGGATGGATCAAATGCTTCAAAACGAGAGCAATTTTACGTAACATTAAAGACCAAGTGTGGACTGCCTGTAAAGCTGGCTGTTCTGAACCCATGGACTTAGAACAAAGGACTTCAATTTCATCGCTGCGGTTCAAAGCCACCAGTCAGTCCTCTGCGGGAAAAGATGGGACTTTCTCCTTTCATAAAGAGTTCCCGTCTCAGACTCTCACGGTTGGCAGTGAGTCAGAAGAACAAGGAGCCCGAGTGGCACAGAGCTCATGAGTTGGGCTTGAAATCACCCGTGGTTCCAGGGGGAAAGAGAAGGCTTTCTACGCCTATAACTAGTCCGTCTCAGAAACTCACAGTGGGAACTCTACCCGTTCTTTCGTATAACGTAGCTGTGACTTGACATCGCCTAGGCAGCAGTGAGCTTTTGTTTTGGTCAAACGAACAAATGCTTCTTGGGAGATGTACAGCCAGAACGTTCTGTTCCCTTAGAAGTGAGAATGACAAAACTTCATTTCACATACTGTGGACACATGATTAACTTCCTTAAGTTGACAAAGACTACCAATGGAAAATTCCGTCAATACTACATTTGATGGCAAAATACTAAACTGTTGGCTGAGCCCCGGTGGTGTAGTGGTTGTGCGGCCCACTGGGATGGAGGTTCAATTCCAGCTCATAGGAGCAAAGGCTGGGCCTCCTACTCCCACCACCAGGGCAGTGATGCCTTAAAAAAAAAAAAGAAAAAAACTAAACTGTTACCCCTAGTACAAGTATGTCCACTATTTTTGGCATCACTGCCCTCTGGTAGGAGTAGGAGGCCAGCCTTGCTCCTGGAGAGCTGCTGCTGGCCCTGTGGGCCACAGTCCCCCACACAACCACTGCGCCACCTACCGGGGCTCAGCTACTTTCATGTATTCTCTTTGGTATTCTTCTGAAGAGTAAAAGCCATTGAAGACTGACAGGTCAGTGGTTTAAACCTACCACGAACTGCTCTGCAGGAGAAAGATGGCACTTTCCACTCCCATAAAAAATTGACGGTCTTAGAAACCCACAAGGGGCGAGTTCTACTCTGTCCTAGAGGTTGGAATCAAATTGATGGCAATGAGAGTATTTCCAGAAAAAGGCCTATATACCAGAATTCCCAGGATCAATACAACTAAAACTGGTAATTCAGTAACACTCTAGGATACATTGTTAAAACAAAAATCTATTTTATCCTTACATATTAGCAGCATTCAATTGGAGAATTATTTACTTCATCTATAAAGTTATTGCAATCTCAATCAAAACTGTAGGGTTTTTTTGGGGGGTGGGGTGGGGGGGTGTAATGGGAAACTGAAAATCACAAGTTAACTTTTAATTTTACCAAGAAATATGGATGATACAGATTTACCAAGTTACATTTTGTTTTTCCTTTTGTACGAACACAGGGAAAGGACCTACTCTCTCTCTTTTTTTTTTTTTTTTTGTGGGCATCACTGCCTCTGGCGGTCGTGGGCGCTACCCAGCTGCCGCTGGATTTGAACTGGCAAGCCTGCGGGCTGCAGTTCTGCACTCAACCACTTACGCCACCGGGGCTCAGCCCGGACCTACTCTCTTGTATTTCAAAATACTATAAAGCTTCAATCATTAAAATAATTTTGCACTGGTGAAATGTTAACAGGGCAGAGAATACAAAAATAAACTCAAACAAGTAACTTTTGACAAAGTACCAGGGCAATTCAGAGGAGAAAAAGGTCTTCTCAACAAATGGAGCTAAATCAACAGGCCTAGGTAAAAATAATGAAAATGAATCTTAACTTCACCTACTAAACAAACTAACATGAATCCATAAAAGACCTCAATTTCCAATCTAAAACTATAAAATTTTTACAGGCAACGAAGGAGGGGGGAAATCTGTGCAAGAGTGGAAGGTCAAATTTTCCTGAAACACAAAAGCAAGAACAATTAAAGAAAAAAATGACTTAAACTTGCCCCCAAAGTAGAAACTTTGCTCTTTGGAAGGCTTTATGACAGAAATGAAGAGGCAAACCAGAGAATGGGGAAAAAATTTTGCAACAGATGATAAGTCTGCTTAAATGTTCTTAACAGCTTTATTTATAATTATCAGAGTTATTTCCTGTTAGGGGCTATTATAGCTGAATGTGCTTTGAACATTGTTGTACAAGTCTTTTTGAAGATGTTTTGTTTTTCTCTTGGGTGGAATGGTTAAAAATAAGAAATCCAAATGTGCATCAATAAATGAATACACAAACTAACAGACACATTAAGACAAAGGCATACTACTCAACAATAAAAAGGAATGCCTTATACATGACATGGGATTAATTCCAAAATCATTTTTGGTGCACACAATAGAAATTCAGTAAGCCAAGCACAAAAGGCCATTTAGTGAACTATTTCATATAAATGAAATACCAGGATAGGTAAATCAACAAAGAAGCAGTTACCTTTCTAACCCTTGGCATCCACAAATACACTTCTTTATGGCTCTACCTATCCTACTTTTGTGACTGGCTTATCAAATTTCTAAATGTATAAAGAAGAGCAGAGGCTGCCTACGGTTGGAGACGGAGCCCCAGAGGTGTAATGGGTTATGTGTCTGTCTGTTAACTACAGGTTAGCTGTTCAAAACCACCATCCACTCTGTGAAAGAAAGATGAGATTTCCTACTGTCATCAAGACAGTCTGA
Organism: Nesogale talazaci; assembly: GCA_004026705.1. NCBI lineage: Eukaryota > Metazoa > Chordata > Mammalia > Afrosoricida > Tenrecidae > Nesogale > Nesogale talazaci. The sequence goes on from PVJH01006445.1 coordinate 46,948, forward strand.
AAACCCCACAGTGGCAGTTCTACCCTGCCCCCTAGGTTCTCTGTGAGTTGCAATCAACTCACAGTGGCACATTGGCAGTGAAGGAGATGAGCTGCAATTGATAATACTACTTATCTCAAATTCATTTTTACGAATAGCACAAAAAACTCCATTTTTCTGAAGGGAATGAAACTAAGGCAATTCTATTACTGAGAGAACTTTCGTCAGCCAATCAATGATTGCAGAGACATGTCAAAACATGTTTTATTTGGAAAAATCATAGTAGCAATACTTTTTTACTTACTTGTATATGTAATTTTTTTTAAGAGGCAAAGAAGGTAAATCTAAGAGACCATGCAAAAGAAATAAATGAATGATTCTAAAAGAAAATTTTGTTAACCTGAGAACAGTAAGTCTAGAAATTTTCAAATCCCACCAAGCTTGACTGAAGGGGAAAATGGAGAGTGAGTAGGTAGTGGCTACTCACAAATATTCTCAAGAAGGTCATAAACCACAAAAAATTATTTCACTCTATAATCAGATAAGCATCGTTTCAAAATTTTGCTTATTAAAAATGAACCAGTTATCAAGTTGGTACCACAGCTACACATGAAACAATCCAAGTGCTTTTAACACACAGTAATTTCACTTCAAAAGAGAGCTTCAAAAGTTCATAAAAAATTCCATTATCTTTTCATTCCATTTTCCTACCAACTTTTTTTTTTTTTTTTTGGGGCATCACTGCTCTCGGTGGTGGGAGTAGGAGGCCCAGCCCCACTGCTGGAATTGAACCTCCGTCCCAGTGGGCCGCAGTCCCGCGCACAACCACTACGCCACCGGGGCTCAGCCCTCCTACCAACTTTTTGAAGACTCCTTGTATATTCCTAATAGAACACATCCTAAACATAAAAATAATTGAAAACTATTCGTTGAAGGAGTAAAATTGCCAAGATTGAAAACCACTGATATATGCAATGAAAGCCATCAATGGTTGCTGTCGTTACAAAGAGGCACTAAATGCATCCCAAAGGATGTGCCCGCTATCATCTAAGTAACTGAAGATAAGTACTGTCGAAAAGGTCAAATCTAAATCTTATCAAGCATCAAAAGGATGCAATAATAAAACTGAAATTATGGGACTCTATGGGACAGATATATTTATTTCTCCAATTAACAAAAACAAGGGGGGAAAGGAGGGAAAAAAGAGTTGGACAAAAACCTATACTTTCCAGGAGCAAGGATGGGTTTCCTAAAAAAAAAAAAAAAAAAAAAATATGGGTTTCCTACTCCCACCAAGGCAGTGATGCCACACACAAAAAAACAAAAAACACCTATACTCTGTATGACTTAAGACGCAAGCAAAATCATTACAATGTGTCATTCATATATAAATAGATACAAATAAAGAGATATACGACAAGCAAAATCATTACAATGTGTCATTCATATATAAATAGATACAAATAAAGAGATATACAAATATATGAGTTAAATGACTGGAGCGGGAAAGGCGGCATTCAAGAACCAAGCAAATAAAGTAAAAGTCGACTACTCAGTGTTTAGGGAGTTCTGGTGGTGAGATAGGTACTTGTGCTGACTTAAGAGAGGCAGTGCAAACCCATTAGCCATTCCTCAGAGAAAGGGGAGGCTGTGTGCTCTTATAAAGATGAAAAGTCTCGGAAACACTTTACACAGTAACTATGAGTTGTTACTAATCGGCTCAGTGGAAGTGGGTTAGGCTTGTTGTTTTGATTTGCTTACTCAGTATTAGTTCCTATAAATGTAATATGTATCTGGGTATATACACATATAACAAATTTAAAGGATGATAAAGATTATGTAAAACCTAAATTAAGCATCTTGCAACAGTTGAGGTCTGTAATTATGAACAAAAAACACTATTAAGGAAGATAATGTAGTAGTAGTAAGAAGCAAAATACCAAATGATATAAACTATGTAACAAAACATAAATCTGAGGAGGGAAGGAGGATTAGAATTGATTGTGATGACGTATATACAGTTTTTTAGAAAGCAATTTAACATATGGATATGATATCCAGAAAATTACTCAAAAAAGAAAAACAAAACAAAACAAAAAATGACCTACAATTACCACGGGTGAAGAGGGAAGAGTTTTTCCTTTGCTTAGAGGGGTACAGAGTTTATCAATAATGGTTGTACAATACAAAGAATATAATCAATGGCACTGAATTACACATGTAGAAGTGATTGAATTGGTGAATATTCTCTTGTGCATATTTTTGCCAAAACTGAGGCAAACAATTATGAGTAACAATGAGTATGGGAAGCAAAAAATGTTCTCAAATTGATTATGGTACAGATTATACAACTCTTGATATGATTAAACTATTAAATTATGTTTAAAAAAACAAACATTTGACACATACATTTAAAAAATACTTTTTCTTTCTACATTCAACAATTAAGTGCAAACCTACAGAGAGGGGAAAAAAAACAAAGAAACAACTCACTCATTAATATCCAGTACCTACCAAGGAGTACCAGGGATAGGAGTGGTAGCTACTGGCTTTGCCTTCTGCGCAGCCTTTTCTTCTTCGGTCATCTCTTCTTCTTTGGGTTCCTATGAACAAAGGTTACTCCTATTTAATTAATCTCATAGAATTTTACTTGAAATCCCTCACAAAGTGCAACCTATGTTGCATCTGTTGCTAGAATGGGAAGATCAAGGTATAGAACAGAGACATCTTGCTTTAAATATTTTAAGAAATACTTACCCCTAGAATCATATATGTTTACCCTGAGACAGAGCCTGAGGAGCCCTGATGGCAGAAACAGTTCAGAATTCAGTTGTTAATCAAAAGCCTGGCATTTCAACCACACCGTCACCACCTTACCCACTGTCCCAAGTGATTCCACAGAAAAAAGGGTTGGTAATTTCGAAGAATTACAGACAGGTAAACCCTGGAAAGTGTTTTCTGGTACCACAAATTGTTGCTAAGTCAAAATCGCCACCACAGTACCTAACAATAGAGCCTAATTCCACAACAGCAGGTCCCAGCAGCAGGTGGCCCTATCACACACACTACTTAGAAGGACCAAGAATTTTAAGTATGAAAATTAAAGGGGGCCTTCCCCTGCGTTTTAGGATGTTTCTAATTTCTGCAAACTTTGCTACGAATGAAGGATGGCAGCCATTGGTCTTTTACTGAGCAAAAAGTTTTCAAAAAGCACAGTGACCAGATTTCAACATTGGTAAAACGGGACACCATTGATGTGTGTGTGTGTGTGTGTGTGTGTGTGTGTGTGTGTGTGTGAGAGAGAGAGAGAGAGAGAGAGAGAGAGAGAGAGAAAGAGAGAGAGAGAAGGAGGTATATTTCCGCCGTTCCCTAGTTTGTCATGCATTCTTTCCAAAAATCAGGACTTTTTTAAAATGCCGAGGGACACAGGAAAAATTGTTTGAAATCCGGACTGTCCCACCAAAAGCAGGACATCTGGTCACTTTCATATAGGGACAAAATGGTAGAAGAGGAAACAGGCAATGATATATAATAATCAATATTGCCCAAATATGAAGCTGCATTGATAATTTTAATATGTACTGGTATAAGAGTCAGAAGATCACAGAGATCAAGTCCAGACTCTGGACTACGTCTTATATTTCTGTAGACTTCAATTTAGTATAAGAAGCAAGTTAAGTGAAAATTTCAAAGGAAAGATTATGTTAGAAACTCCAAGAAACCCTAAAATTTCAGAAGGCAAATGTATGACAATGACAGAAATAAACACATGAATTTTCAATTACAAGTACAGTATATCTAACAATGAATGTCAGCACCCTAGTTAGCAGGTCATGTCCATTTACCTCCTTGAGCTCCTTTATAGGGTCCTCTTTAGAATCTTCCTCCTCCGTCTCCATTGGCAGCGGCTCTTCAGAGGGTTCTTTAATAGGCTCTTTAATCTTCTCTTCCAATTTTTCTATTAAAAAATTAAAGTAATATTACTCACAGATTTTAATAAAAACCATGAGGCTTTTTCATCTAGGACTCCAGAAAATAATTCACACATTGCTTCTTATCAGCATTATCAATCTTCACAACAATGATGTAATTCTACAGGTGAACAAAATAAGGACACCAGTAGAAGAAGCCCTAGTGGCGCAGAGGTTAGCAACTGCATTTCTACCCAACCAGCCACTGTACAGCAGACAGAGGCAGATTACTTCAAAAAATTAAAGCTTTGGAAATACTATGTGGGCAGTTCTACTCAATTCCATAGTCACTGTGAATCAGAAACAACGAGGCAGTCACTGAGTTGTTGGTTTATATGTAAGCTGAAATGACTTTCTAAACAACATATAATCAAATCAGTAGAAACAACACAAGAAGAACTATGTAATGAGAAAACTCTTCATAAGTATTAAAAAGCAATTAACTTAAGAATTTCAAATTGCATTCTTTTTATGCCATCATCATTCATGTCCCTAAGTCATTAAAACTATACCTTTTTCTTTTAGTTCTTGGGGCTTTTCCCAGGTTGATTCTAATGTTCTATTATTATAATAATAAGTCTTCCCATCAGCTGTTTTATATTCAGTCCACTCTGAAACTGCTGTGGCTCCAGCTAAGGTAGCAGGTGAAGCTGCAATAGCAACCTGAGGGTGTATCATAGGTACAATAGGAGGGGCCATTCCTGGCAATACACCTAAAAGAGGAGTAACAAGAAATGAGGTCCAGGTAAAAAATTGAAATGCAAAGTAATACTTTAAAATAGAATCTTAAATCTATTTAAATATTATATCCTTAAGTTCTATTTCCTTGTTTCTTTTCTTGGGGGGTGGGGTACCTAACCTTAGAGAATAAACCCAAGTACCATATATACTCAAGTATAAGTCAACCCATGTATCAGCCACAGTATCCATTTTTACCACAAAATTTGCATAAAAATTATATGCAGGAAATTCAGCTTATACACGAGTATATATGGTACCATAAGAAAGATCAGAAACTTGGGAGGAAAAAAGGGGGAAACAAACTAAAATCTCAACGGTCAGTTTTAATATACTAAGTAATAAATATTATGGTATGTTATTATTAATATATTTTTATAACTATAACTCAAATTCTTATGAAATCAACGGTATGATGAACAAACATTTTCATGAGGTAAAATTTCTTTCCAGTTAACATACCAAAAAAGATTTAAAGTAAATGATTAAATTTATCAAATCTCTTTAAATAAGTTTACTCTTTATGAAAAGTAAACCACACTGCTTCCTATTTTTCAAAAAGGCAAATCTCTCTCCCCCCCCACCTCACCCCACAAACTAGTACTATGAATATAGAGGAATCAAAATTAGGAGGGAATAAAATACCCACCAAACTGGGCACTAGAAATTATGTCTCTGATAATTACCTTACTTCAATAATCTTAAAATATAAATTTATACAACACGCAAAAATTTTCACACACAGATATTCACTAGCATGCAAGCATAATCACATCACTGTACACATGGAAATGATTTTTTTATATTTAACTTAAAAACACATCATAAATTAAATGTCATGAATATGAGAATGAAGTTGTTTACACTTATTACATAAATTAATATATAAAGTGATCTGAACCTTATTTGTTTCGTGAACCAAGGAAGCTAATACTACTGGCAATTGGGAAAATTAAGTGTTGGCCAAATATGACAATTGCAGTTATACTTCTTGTTAAAAAGAAAAATATAAAAAAATCCACTCACTTGGGCAAAGTAAATAAAAGGATAAACAACAACATTCACTACCATGCCAACTTACAGACAAAACAAACTAAGATGGTTTTAAAAATTACCGGTCTTGGTGGTAGCGACTGTCTTTACATACGGGCAGCTGACTATTTGCATCATTGCTACACCTGTAAAACGGATAAGCAAGCATATGTTGGAAAGCTGCCATTGTGCTGTCAGCTACCACGGGGATTCAGAGAAGTAACTGACAACTACAATCGAGAATACTATTTTCAGTGAAAAAGACAAAGAATGGGATAGAATTTCTACTTGGTTGACATTCTGTGGGAAGTGGTGTCAAATCCAATGATACTAATTCTAAAATATATCAATTACCTTTTCATCAAACCAGCTATGACAACGTTAAAGGAGTCTCAGGAATCCACCTTTCATTACATGTACTTAACAAGTTCTCATGTGAGGCAGTTTCTCACAGGAATCCAACCCATGCTGCTGTTGCCTGGGGAACAGTGAAAGGCGGGTGCAGCATGACCCTGACAAAAACACTCATCTTTCTTCATGCTGCTACTAAGATGGAACTACATGCAAGAGCTGAAAAAGGGACCACAACCATGCAAAGTAGATGGGGAAAAGACAGCAAAGAAGAGTGGAGGGGAAAGGAAGAATCTGCAGTATGAGATAGATCCCAATAGTCCAGAAAAAGTATTTGACTTAATAACAAAATATCAATGATTAGTTGCTGGTACACTGTGGCGGCAGGCTAAATTATGAAGGAAAATGCAAGCCCTTTAAAAATCATGTAGTAAAGGGACTCTACCATCCACAGAAACCTCCATTAGCTAGCCTGACTGCAGGAGTAGCACTTACAGGAAGAGTGGAAAGTATGTAGTTATTTGAAAAATAAAAACTCATTGTGATGCATTGTCAGATGATTTTTTAAGGAGAATGGAAGAAAAAGAAGAATACAATGATTAAGGAAATTCAAAATTGAAGGCAAAGCTTAAAATTTTAAAGGAAAAGTTTGAAGGTGAAAAAAGAGCAGGAGAAATAATTAGAACTTTTTGGCTAAAAACTAAACTCAGTTTGGTACCCACAATTGAAAGCAACAAGAATAATTTCCTTCCTATTATAGAATAGGAAGTTTTTAATCTCTTTGTTCAAAGACTAAACCTAAAATTAAAGCTTGTAGATTTGCAAATAATATTATGTTCACACAAACACATAAACTCTCTCAATTTTTGACATTTAAAAAAAACCTTACTATTTTAAATGACTATTAAAACTAATCTATTAATTCCGAAGTTAGAACAAAGCGAACCACACAAGTGGAACTATGGGAAAACCCATTAGTTTATGCAAGTTACAGCAGCTAATAAATTTAGGAAATACTGCCACCTGCAGGATTAGAAATTCCATCCTTAAAAGATATGAATTTTCTCTTTCAAAGGCTGTTCCTAAAATTCATCCTACAGAAAAATTTAAAATATAAAGAAGAAAATCTATTAATATGTGCACTTAACTACCCATTATTTAAATCACTTGGGCCAACATAGACCTCTTTGTGTCTTTTTGCCCATTAACATAATAAATCATACAGACAGGTTATATAGCTTTCTTTTTATGCCAAAAAAAAAAAAATACAGATTTTTCTCATGGGTGATTACATACATAGCACAAGGACTCACAAAACAGCAACACACCTCACTTTTTAATCATTTTCTCTTTAAGGAAGAATGTACCCACAATGCTCTCCTTAAATATGAAAATCAGAAAATTCTGGACAACTCTAATGCTATTGACAGCTAAGCTGCATAAAAGTCCAAGTAATATTTTTGAAAGTAGAAAGTCTATAACTCTAACCCAATTTATCTCTAATCTAATCTCTACCTCTTATTTCTGTACTAACCAAATTCTTCCATTCCTTTTCTTCATCTTGATATCCCTGTGGCTTAATCATCTCAGTGGAGCCAATTTTATTTCAAATAAAAGCTAAGGTTCCCACTTACTTTACATGCAAATTGATACTATTCACCTTGTAAAATTGAAACAAAGAAGGAAAAACAAAGAAAAATGGATCACAATGTACACGAAGCCTAATGAAGATCTGAGGATTAAACACAACTCTTCTTTTTCTTTTTGACTAATGCCATCTTGGAAGACTGAGTTAAATGGGAAAATGAGAAAAATGAATGATAATTATCATCAGAAGTGCTTCAATAAACAAATATTCATATCACAGACCCTTGTTACTGCTAGTTGCTTCTCCAAATAAATCTTTATTATCTTGGATCAAATCGTATGGATTCTCTTCAAACTAACCCAACAAAATGTCATTAGTGGCTAGCATTTATTGAATACCCTTGAAAGTCAAACATTCCACTGTGTGGTAGTTAAATAATCTGTTATAAATTTGAGGATTACAAGTGGATTCTAGCCTGTCAATGAAGCTTCTGTGTGGGCATAACCTTCTTGGGAACTCCAGCATTTCCTCCTTGGAGGCGCGAGACGCTCACTCTCTCCAAGACATCCCTGCGAAGTCACGTGGAGACCCCTTGCCAGCAACTGAAATGCTTACAATGTCATTGAATTCACAAGTCTTCCCACTCACTGGCCTTTGCGCTTCCTGCATTCAGTGCCATTGCATGTGTTTTGTGAGTCTGAAGGGGAGTTTATAGATTGCTATCGGACATATGGGCTAATACTGGACTTACGGACTTGATCTGGAGTGGGCTAGGATATATTCTCAGTAGTCAATTGCTCTTGTAATATGAAGTTCTTTCTTTCACATGAGTATCCTTGAATTTGTTTCTCTAGTCTATCCAGACTAACACACACTAGTACCACTTCATTGGTGATCCAGCACTACTTGCTCTAAAATTTTTGATAATGGTGGTGAAGATCAGGGAAGACGATATTCTAAAAGTGAAATTATAGCTGGAAAAATTTTATTGTGTCCAAGGTATACTTGCTATAGAAATGAATTCTGCCACTCTGAATCTTTCATTAAGGAGACCAGGTGGAACAGTAGGATATACAACTTCAGGAACTCGAGAGTACTTTCACTTTGGCTTATAGGGTGGCTATAGGTTGGAATTGATTAGCTAAGCAGGGGATTGGCTAAGTATCTTTCATTCACTACTTAGTCACTAAAATCAGCTAAGTCATTTTAAATGATAACCCTTTTAAGTAGATGAACCAGGTTTTCATGTTATTTCTCAGTCTTCCCTATACTACTAATAATTCCAATTCCTTTTATCACTCGGAATCCAGAAGCGAGTCTTAAAAATATCCCTGACCCTATAGTAGACCAACATATGAAAGTCTATTCTCCACTTAAGTTTCTCCAAAGAGTATATGCAAACGGAGAAGTATTCAGCTGCTTGTCTTAAAGGCCCAGCCAATCCATGGCTTTAGGAAAACATTTTTGATCTTTGACTTTCAAATGATTTGAGTTTCATTAACATCAGAATGTTGGAACTGTAATAAGTTTATCAATAATATATGTGTTTTCCTTTTCCATGGGGGTATATCTGAATATTCTTTTAAAGTGGTCGCAAAGGAAGAAAAAAAACTAGGGAAACTGTTAGTCTCCAAGAGGGCTTCAAAAAGCTTGTAGAAAAAATTGAAGTAAAAGATAATGGAATTTTCCTACAAACCTACTGAAGACACCTTTTAAAATAACAAGTTAGTGGAATAAAAGGGGCAACAGTGAAAGAAATGGGAAACAAATAAAAATCTTCTCATCTTCATTACAAACTAGCTGTGTGGTCTCAAGTATTAAATGCTTCACCTATAACAGAATGGAAAATGGAGAAAGGGCCAACGGACTCAAAGAAATGAAACTCAATCATTTATATTATGTTTGAAGAAAGCAAATGCATTCAAATTAGGATGCACAGCACTATGACTATTTAATCCCTATATAGAGTTCTATTCCACCTTTCAGTTCCTTTACTAGTCTTAAAATGACTTCTCCTAGATAATAAGACAAATCACCACAATCATGTGAACTTTAAACTGATACATGTTAAACTAATCAGTGTTTCACAATCATTGCGAAGTTACTTTCTATCGATTTTTAATAATTCAGTGACTCACACTTCCCTCCCCATGTAGCATTGTTATTAAGAATATGGTATCTGGATCTGAAATGACCAAGCTTAAATTCCAGCACTTAGGAACTATGTAGCCTGAGCTAGTAATTTAATCTCTCTGGGTACCTACTTCATAAGATGATTTTGAAAATTAAATGAGTTAATATACATGTAAAGCATTTAAAACCATATAAAGTACAGAAAGCACTTGTATTAGTTACTACTTGTGACTTTTCAAGTAGGCTTGATCCCTTAAAATTGCATCCAAAGCATATTTACAGGAAAAAAACAATCATTTTTAATCCTTTGAGGCCATTATCCAAAATAAGTGTAGTCCTAAATGTGGCTCTAGTTTTAAGACATGTAAACAACAACAACAAAAAGGACAATTGCCAAAACTTAAGAGAAAATATTGCATTGAGCCATGAATCTTCCAAAAACATTTCCAACAGATGAGATTCACGGCAAGTTTCAAATGTAACAGACACATGAGAACAAACTAGCTGACAATGTGGAAAACAGCTGGAAAGACTATTATAATCTCATAGTTTACCTGGAAGTGGAATTGGCATGCCAGGAAGGGGAACACGAAACGGAGGTACCATTACTGGTGGAAAAGCAGGTATTGCTGCCGCTGGTTGAGGTACCGAATGAGGAACAGCAGGAGGTAACGTCTGGGGGTGCGGCTGGGGAACAGTTTGCACAGGTGTGGCTGTAGGAGCAGGAGTTGAAACACTAACTGTAGGCGTGGCAACTGAAACAGCAGAACTTGGGGTCTGATCTTGTGTGGTGGGTGCTGATGAAAGATAAAACAAAAAGCATGTATCATTCCCTCACAAACCATGTCAATACATTCATTCATTCATTCAATAAGTATATTTAAGGAACCATAAATATTATATAAGATAATTGTAAAACAGATGCCTGCCTTCCAGAATCTTGAAAATAGTCAGTGAAATATATAAAAATACAAATGCAAAAATGTAATAAGCATAAATCAAGACCAAAAGGGGCATAGAAAATTTAATGCTGAGATGATTATGGTCCTTGAAAGGTCAGAACCTCAACAAGAAAAATAAGGAAAGTGATTTTAAAAAAAGGTGAATGGGACAAGAGGACACTAAAGAACTATTTTAAAAAGAGGGCAAGCAGTGAATTAATTACTGAACAACAGAATACCAACAGAACCAGTGATGGTTGAAAAGGAAGGTCAGAGACAGAGAAAAGACACTGAACAAAGAGACGCCTAAGGGGACTGCATTTGACCAGCTAAGTAAATGGGAAAATGCATGAAGTACAAAGATAATTATTTAGAAGAACATACACTAAAATATACTTCGGGTGTTGCCACTGCGTATGATTTTTACTTTTTACTACACAAGCAGTTTCAGAAAGTTCATAGAAGAAAATAGAATTTTCTCACTTTTTGAATCCCCATCATATCTTTTGTTAACATTTGATATATTTAAGAATGTGTTTGTGTGACTTTATACAAAGAATAGAAAAATCAGACTGAAGCTCTCTATTTGTAAAAATAGTAACTAGTATTCATTTAATGAATTAACCTGCCACATTATTGGAAAGGTCCAAGCAAGGAAGAAGAGGAAGAAAAGTTAACTAACTAATGACTGACTGGACAGGAGCAAATTGAGTCAGAAAGAAGTCAGGCTTCTCTAAGTTACCAGCAAACAGTGGGATTCCAAAGCACATACAACCCCCCCTCCCCCACTCCACCCCAGCCTCCCACACACACCAGAAAACCACCACAGGTCTCTATTGTAATTTAGGTTCTCCTAAGACAAAATTCATAAATGTCAAAAGATATTTCATCCCTAATAACTTTCTATTAGGGATAGACCCCCCAAAATTTAAAATTAAACTAGACCCCTCCCAAATTTAATCTCATTTTAATACTTTAAAATGTATTTTTCAGTTTTCAAACATTATAAGAAAGTTGTTTTTTGCTTATAACCCATCTTTTCTAAAGCAAAACTCATTTTGTTAACTCAATGAAAACTCCATTATTTTCCTTGGCGTATAAAGTGACCAACTCTGCCTCTATTGGTCTAAAAGTTACTGTTACCAAATTAAACGAAATACACATTATGCTTTCCAAAGTCTGTTCCAATTTCAATCTGAGGGAAATTGTAATACAAATCATCCACTAATCCAAACTGACAACTCAATTATGTCAGTATCTGAATTTTTTTTTCCCAGCTGCTAATAATGAAAAACTCACTTAGGTTGGAAAGACGTGAGCAATTTCATTGTTAATAAGGGACTCACCTTGGCTAAAAAGACAGCAGGGCCAAACAAGTATCTTCAGGGGCCCAGGAATGATTGGTTGGTCTAGCATAGACCTAGCCTTAGGGTACAGTATCACATTAATATAATTTACAACAGTGTGAAAAATACAAATTACATGCAACATTTGCCCCATCCCAGACATATACCACTTAGCATTTATAATCTACTTTAATGGATGAAAATATATCTAATTATTCTCCACAATCTTCCTGAGAATTAGAATTGCAAAAGTTTTTCCATAAATGTGTAAAAAGTAAGTTTATGATCCAGTAGGACTAATATATAAAAATTCTTATTTTTTTAAGACCCATTTACTCCGAGATTTACATTGTAATTCACAGAATTACATTTCTTAAACTACAATACAGTATTTGAAGAAAATTACTAAAGGAAAATGAGTTCTAAAGGCATCAAATTTCAGGTGGATAAAAGATGACAAAGGGTACTTAATTCAACCCATTTCTCTCCATCAGTTTTCTGGATTTGCTTATTGACAACAAGGAAAAGAAGAATCACAGAATTGAATGGAAAATCGAGAGAATGTGTCTAGGACTTTACCAAGTACATTCCTACTATTCCATTTGCCAAAATAGCTGGTGACACACTAGCTGGGACTTACAATATACTTTTAATCAATACAATCCCAGCTCTTAATAGACAAGAAATATTAAGACTACAGTAGAACACTTCGTGATACTGAATCAATTGAAATAATAATGTGTGTCAAGAATTCTAAGACATCAAAACTGACATTCAAAATTGTGATTTGGCTATTTTGTTCCTAGAATAATTAATGGCCCCCTAACCCCTAAAGGACAGTGTGGGGGGTGTGGGGGTGTGGATAGTGGGTTGGATTTCTGATTAGAATACCATAAATACAAGACAGCTGGGGCTACTGACATACAATGCAGATAAAGAGGAATACATAGTATACAGCGACTCGCTTTCCTTAACACAAAATCCAGCATTACTTCTTACACCCTATCAAGAAAAAAAGAACACTTGTGTGTGATGCACTGAGGTTAGGCCAGTCACTGAAAAGTTGGTTGGTTCACACCTGCCAGTGACACTTCAAGGTAGGGGGAAGATGAGGCTACCTACACCTGTCAACACAGTCACCAAAACCCTAGGGTGCAGGAAGTTCGACTCTGTCCTACAGGAACAGAGTCACAGCTAACTGAATGGCAGTGAGTTTGCTCCTTTAAGAAGGGAACAACATCTAGGCAGGACAGTTTCCATGTAAACCAATTATTGCTTTTATTAATTCCTGTCTCCCATCACTACCACACCTACCCCACAGAAGCTGGCAGCTTTCTGCTTTGCCATAGTATCACTGTTATATTTTCATATCAAAATTTACCTTAGCAACAAAAGAAAACAGACCTAATATTGCCAATTTTTCTATTTGGTGTATTTCCCTTCAACTTGTCTAAAATATATTACATAAAGTCTTAAAAAGAAAAGAAAGAAAAGCTCCTTAAAAAAGAAAAGAAAGCCCCTATTATCTTCATTCTACATCTTCAGTTGCTCATATGAATACAACTGTGATGAAGTCAAGGAGCCCTGTTAGTGCAGTGGATTACTCACTGGGGTGCTACGCACATGTTCAGCAGTTCAAAATCATCAACCACTTCATGAGAGAAAGATGAGGCTTCCTACTCCTATAAAGATTTCCAGTCTTGGAAACCCAGAAGGGCTGTTTTCTTTCTTAGAAGTTTGCTATGAGTCAGAATTGAATCAATGGCAGTGAGATAATGAAATCTCTCCATATAGCCATTCCTCACAGGGAAATAACTACACTATATCTACACACAGGGAAATAAACAAACACTATGTACTAATGAAAAATTCCCCTGAAAAAAATCCCCTAAAACCCAAAACATAAATAAATTCATTATTTATATGTACCATCTGTCTTAACCTGTAAAATAATTAGAACCAATAGAAAAGAGAATTATGAGACTGTGAAGGCAAGACTACTGATAAGCATTATTTTGATAAGCATTTTTTAATTCTTAGTTTCAATGACATAATTCGCCTATCATAAAATTCAGTAGCTTAAATATAGTTATGCACTCATCACCACAATCAATTTTAGAACATTTTCTTTCTTATACTCATTATTACTCATTTCCCATCAAGCTCATCTGCTATAACTCTAAGAAATTAATAATCTAGTTACTATCTATATAGATTTACTTATCCTGGATTTCATAGGATAAACATACCCCCCCAAAAAAATCCCCAACAATAAAGCAGAGGAAAAGTCGAAATGAAAAAGGAGAAATTATAAAGACTAGAACAAGTTTAAAATGGGTCAAAGGGAGAACAACAATAAGGTATTAAATTTTAACCTAACTGGATCTGCATTTCCAATGCAATCTGATAGCAAGATTATTCACATCTGAGGTCAAAGGTTAGAGGTGATTCACCAGAGCAGGGGTCCTCCAACTTTTTTCTCCCCCAATGATCTTATTGGAAGCGCTTACAGCTCTTATATCATTCAATACATCATTTGTATCAAACATATTTGTACACATGTTGCCATATTCATTTTCAAATAAGCCCTTGGTATAAGCTCCTCTTCCCCCCCACCTTTTTTTTTTTAAATAAATCATTTTATTGGGGGCTCCTACAACTCCCATCACTTTTTAAACAGGGGCCAGTTCACTGTCCCTCACACCATTGGAGGGCCAGATTACAGTTAAAAAACAAAAACAAAAAAACTACAAACAACTTCACTGCAGGCCTAGGATGAGTCGGCTAAGCCCGACAGCAGTGACAGCGAAAACACCCGGCGAGACAGATAAGTGTCCTCGGCAGGCCGCATGTGGCCTATGGGCTGTAGTTTGAGGACCCCTGCACCAGAGGCTGAATCCATCTAGGGACTCTGCAAATGGATTTAGGGCTTTCACTCTCATCCATAGCCTTCTTAAAATCAGAATTTAAGCTCTAGTTCAGAATTTAAGTTCTAGTTGCCTCCTCTGGTCTTAGATTTTATTGTTTACAATTCTTGGATTATAACTATTGATATCTTTTAAGAAACATTCTTCTTAGATGGAATTTGCTGGTAATTCATGCATCGTTTTAGAAACTATCTTACTTTTGAATGGAAAATTCTAACTGCTTCTATCTTGACTCCTAGTTCACAGTCTGCAATCCCTTTTAAACTCTACTTACTCATAAGCAAAATTACCCAAAAAAGTGTTTCAGTGATTTCAATGCTTCCCACAAATTAGAAAAACAACAACTTTCAAATGACTGCATTTATACAGGGCCCTATTGCCTGCCTCATTACTTTGCTTATTAGCCCTTTTACAACTCATCCAGTCTTATTAACCAACGTATATTTTTGTTTCTCAGGTAAGTGTCCTATATAATTCTATAAACTATGTTATTCTGAACTCCTGACCTTTGTTCATAACCAGAAAGAACTCCCTTCACTTATTGGCCCACTGAGATCCGACCCTACTACATCCTTCATGATCAGTTATTGCCCTTTCCTTAAACTCTTAGATTCTTTTATTTTCACTATGATTTTCTACACATTGCCAAGTCAATGCGACTTTATACCCTTTGCTTCACTAGTATTCTTGCCTCAATTTTAAAAACTAGAAGCGCTTCTAAACAAAATGTCAACAAGACTTACACGTATTTTGTGAAACCTGAAGCACTCAGCATTATTGCTGGCCAATGTGAATGGCAAACTCTGCACTTCCTTGGCTTAGTTTCATGAACTGCAACCCAGCAAATATGTTCCTCTATAAACGTAAATCCAAAAGTTCTACAAAAATGTACTTTAAAAACATCAAGGATGATACCGAAAGCATTGAATTGTAGAATGAAATTACGGTTTCTACTTGTTCATGACTCTACCCTGTAAGTAAAAATACATGCCAACTGGTACTCACTTGATACTGTCTGTGAAACCGAAACGGCTGTTGTTGTAGTAGATGTGGTAGAGGATGGGGTGGATGATGATGTTGAAGTGGATACAGCAGGTGCTGGGCTACTGGTCGTAGGAGTGGAAGCTCCTACTGCTTGGGCTTGGGCTTGGGCTTGGGCTTGGGCTTGAGCCTGGGCCTGGGCCTGGGCCTGGGCCTGAGCCTGAGCCTGGGCCTGTGCCTGGGCCTGTGCTTGGGCCTGTGCTTGAGCCTGTGCCTGTGCCTGTGCCTGTGCTTGAGCCTGGGCCTGCGCTTGAGCCTGGGCCTGTGCCTGTGCCTGGGCCTGTGCTTGAGCTTGAGCCTGGGCCTGGGCCTGGGCTTGAGCCTGAGCCTGGGCCTGGGCCTGGGCCTGGGCCTGGGCCTGTACTTGAGCCTGGGCTGCAAGCATAGGTGTCAGTTCCGACTGCTGAATAACTTTAACTCCATCTGGCTTGGTCCATGCAGATTCACGGGTCCTGGCGTTATAATAATATACCTGCAGAGGAACCAAAGTCATTAGTTTCATTATCTCTTGCAATCAATAAAAATAGGAAAAAACACATCAGACTTGTTCATACATTATAGATATAATCCTAGCTTCCTCTCTTCCTCTACTTTTCTATAACCAACATATCACATTTTTAACTGACAAACATAAACACAAAAGAAAAACCAGATTTTTTGCAGAGAAGAATTAACCCTGCGGGCCTAAGACTCTTATGCGTGGAAAGGACTGTTTAAAAGCTGGCCTTGACTTTGTAAGAACTTGGATTTCTAGAGGGTTATTAGCATCATCCCTAAAGTGATAATGGGTCACAGTACCTAAAATGCTTATATAACAATGTCTTCAGGCAGATCATCTCTTTTTTGGGGAAAAATTTCTGTAGCAAGGGCCTGCGTGACCAGCCTCCACTGAAAATCCCCTACTGCTTGGTTCAGGTGAGCTTCTGTGATAGGTAACACTTCCCTCATGGTGTCTGAACCTCACGCTGGAGGAACTAAGCACATCATGTGGGATTCTAGTAGGAGAGGACTTCTGAAAACATGTAGCAGGTTTCTTCCATATCTCATCCATTTGTCTTTTCCTTGTGCTTTTTGCATCCCTCCACTAGAATGAATTCTAGTTGTGAGTACAACTTATACTGAATCCTAAGTTTTCCCAGTGAATTACCAAGCCTCAGAGTAGCCCTGCAGTACTCATCACCTACCTAAAGAACAAGCTTACAGAGTCACAAGCAAATGTTCCAATTTAGTCAGCTCTATAGGCCATCCTCTTAACTGACAAGCTTTAACTGATATCTCAATCCATCAGAACTCCTTAAATTTTACTTTTAACAGGAAAACAGTAACTTAAACATATTTACCTTCCCATCTGGTGTTTTATTTTCAACCCATATTTCCTCAGTAGGAGGCAATGCTGGAGTACCAGGAGCAGTCACTGGAGGCATTCCTGGTGGAAACATCATACCAGGAGGTGGAGGCATGGTTCCCATTGGTGGAGGCATGAAAGGTGGTCTCTATAGGCATAATAAAAATAATAGTGACTTGTATTTACCTTTTGCCTTTCAAATTATAACTGAGTTATACTCAAAAGGTGAAGCAGTAATGAGCAAAACCAGTAGCTTAGACTCCTCAAAGATAAGTGTAAATCAAAGTATAAATAAAAGATTACTAACAAATTGTGGAAAGAAATACATCAAAGATTTTAAAAACAGATTATGAAAAAGGATTAGAAACTCTTTCCTCTATAACCTACAATTAACACAATAATTAAAATGATGGAAAATACTTCAGTTGAGATCATGGAATTGATACTATACTAAAAATGTAAAAGCCTGTCTCCTTTTGCTAAAAGATTTATCAATAGTTTTAAAATTCTGTTTGTATCTCTCAAATATCAGCACATGTTCTAATAAAATAGTCAACCCAAACATGCCTCAAGCACCTCTAATTAGCTAGAAATAAATTGGAATTAACAGAAAGCTACACAATTAGCTATCATTCTCCCTTCCCCCAAAAAGCATCACAACATTATAAAGTAAACCATTACAACACCTGGTAAATTTCAGTGAAGGGTTAAAAAGATTTACCTCTTAGCAATACAGATTAGAACAAATTCAGGCTATCCCAAAATCAGTAGATCAAAAAGCTATTCCTTATTCTTACCTTAAAGAAAATATAGAACCATTTAGTAATTTCTTTCTAAAATTAAAAGGAACTGCTTATTTCTAAAAAGGTATTAAAATTATTACACAAAGTATTAAAGTCTGGTGTCTTTACCATAAGCACTATTTACTGAAATAGCACATCATTATCATCTTTTATTTTTAGCATAGTTAATTCTTAATTATCTAAGCTAGGTAGGTAGCTAACCATTATATTTACTTGGTTCCAAAACTGTATGCAACGGATAAACTAAGAAAGTATATATGTATACACACACACACACATACATATATACACATATATATGAAAGGGTGTCTCCCTAATATGCAGCTTCACTGGATGGACACTTTGTAGTAGGCAATTTTCCCACTAGGCAAGCATGGAGAAACTCACTCTTAAGTTAGTGCACCCAGTGGCATCGCCTATGAAGGTTCTCTCAGTCATAGTAATTTTTTCATAAAAAGAGTTTCACTCCTTGGGCTGAGCCCCGGTGGCGTAGTGGTTGTGCGTGGGACTGGGGCCCACTGGGACGGAGGTTCAATTCCAGCAGTGGGGCTGGGCCTCCTGCTCCCACCACTGGAGAGCAGTGATGCCCCAAAAAAAAAAAAAAAAAAAAAAAAAGTTTCACTCCAACCTCGTTTTTTGTAATGACTGATTTAAGAGAATAGCATGCAGTGTGAAAATTCCTGCTTGGGAAAAAGAGCACAGAAACATGGGAAAACTCAAGGGTACAAGTGGTTTTCTTGTTTCAAAAAAAGAAGAAACGTCAACTGATGTCAAACCCTGCTCTGGACTTCCGTCTCAACTTGTCGGACAAAAACATCAACAAAATTAAAGCACTTGTGCTCAAAGACTGACGGATGACCACTGAAGAGATTTTCTGGACTATCTTGGAGCTCAGTTCAGCAAATTTTCACTGAAGATTTGGGAATGAGGAGGGTTGCTGAAAATTTATGTCTTGAGTTGAATGACCAAAAAAAGAGCATTGAGTGGAAACATGCTGTGCTTTGCTCTGAGCTGACCAGACTTTTCCCCAAGATCAAGACACGGTGCTATTCTTACAACCTTGAAACCAAACATCAATCAGGTCAGTGGAGGGTGTCAACTTTACCTGACCCCCCCAAAAAAAAATTAAATGAAATCACAAATCAAAATAAGGCTCATTGGGGTTTTTGGATTGCTTTTTATGTGAGGGGAAGTGTAAATTTGGGGTTTATTCCACCAGATCAGACTGTTAATCAGACTGTTCATTCAAAGTTTCTAAAAAGACTGAATAACAGGGTGCGTCAAAAAAAGGCCTGATTTGTGGCATACAGGGGACTGACTGGTTTGGCCACAATGCACCTGCTCACGCAGGCATCTCAGTGCACCAGTTTTTTACCGAAAACAGCATGCCTCTCTTGCCCCACACACCTGACTCACGTAGACCTTGCTCCAAGTGCCTTTTTTTTTACTGCGAATGAAGAGGGGCATGAAATGACAAAGATTTGATGGCATAGAGAAGTGAAGAAAAAAAAATGAAAGTGTCATCAGACATTCAAACAGAAGAGTTTGAAAAATGTTTCCAAGAATGGAACTGCAGGTTTGACAAGTGTAACGCAGAGTACTTTGAAGGTGATAAGGTTGCTTTGAAAAAAAAATTTAGCGGGCTGAGCCCCAGTGGCGTAAGTGGTTGAATGCAGGACTGTGGCCCACAGGCTTGGCGGTTCAAATCCAGCAGCGGCTCTCAGAAGCAGCGCTGGGTGGCTCCCATGACCACCAGACGGCAGTGATGTCCCCCCCCCCCCCCAAAAAAAAATAAAAAACCAGCTTTGGTGGAGTAAGTGACTCTGGTTTTTTGGGGTATCCCCTTCATATATATTTTAAAAACTAGAACCCCAGAAGTAAACACTGCAAAGTCAATCAGCACCTCTCGGACCTCATTTCTAGCCGCAAATCTAAATTCAGTAGAGAGTAAAATGCCCCATTTGTAACACCAGGTAAATTTCCTATTTAAAGAAATTACATGAGGAAGTTTTCTAAACTAATAGAGATAATCCTACTCTCTGTTCTCTTGCCCCAGGGAGAAAAAGAACCCCAACTCAAAGCCCGAGTCAATGCCAACTCAGAGTGACAGGGTAGAAAGGCCCATGTAAGTTTCTAAAACTGCAACTGATTTTTAGGAGTAGAAAGGCAGAATACACATTAGCACACACATTTCTATTTATGGGTACCATTACAAAAATACGTTTCACACACACGACCTTAGGATTTCACACTTTACCTTCCACAAAGAAAGCAAATTACTAAAGTTAGCTCTGAAGGATAAAAGCAGGTAAATATAACCCAAGTTTTATTTGATATGCATGCACCACCCACACCCTGAATGTCTATAGTAATTAATGTTATCCATTGTTTTGGGTGCAAAATGTTACTGCTTTTGTTTTGTCCCCATTTTTTCTTTAAGCTAAAATTGCTTCAGAACACAAATTTCTTTAAAAGCATTTTATTGGGAGCTGTTACAGCTCGTACAACAATCTTTACATGCATCCATTGTGTCAAGCCCATTTGTGCATATGTTGACATCATCATTTTCAAACCATTTTCTATTTGAGCCCTTGGTATCAGCTTCACATTTTTTTCCTCCTTCCCCTACCCTCCCTCCATCAATCCCTCATAATTCAACCCTTGATAATTCAACTTTTTTTTTTAATGTCTTACACCAACTGTTATCTCTTCATCCACTTTTCTGTGGATCATCCCCTCCACAGCCCCGTGAGGTGTGTGTCTAAAACATTGACAAAACGCAAAATTTTAACGCCAAAATTCATTTATAGCATTGAAGCTGATGTCAACAAAGGAATAATATCTACATGCTTTTACCTGGAGGTGTGGAGGGCCCATAGGTGGTGGAATCCCTCCTGGAGGTGGCATTGGTGGCATACCAGGATCAAAGGGAGGACGCCCAAAGGGAGGCCGAGGTGGTGGAGGAGGTCCTCTCATCATCCCAAAAGGTGGCGGAGGTCTCATGAGAGGAGGTGGGCCACGCATCACTGCATTTGGTGGGGGAGCCGGGCCTCGGAACCGCAAAGCCTGTTGTTGAGCCATCCTGTAGGATAAAGAATTGAAGAATTTTTTCTTTCCCAAAGTTCCAAAGATATAGTTATTGGGCTCCAATAACATCAAATTTTAAAAGCCTGTAAGATTAAATAGTTAGAAAGCCATCTTTTGAAGGCATAATGGCATAACCTGGATCAGTTAGAATAACATACGGTTGCTGGTTGCTTCATCTGAGAAAGTTTTGAAGAGGACGCTATCTGGATTGTTTACAGTATCTCCCCACATGGCACTTGTTAGATGCAAGGAAGGATCAAAGAAAAAGCACTAGGTACATAACAAAAAAATAGAGCAACGCTATGGTTAGGTGATCAAAATTACTATAATGTTAAGGCCAGATGGACACTGTGTACCTGAGAAAGTCACAGTGTCACCTATGTAGCATCCTGGACAAGCATATATCATCATAACCCGGAAATAAAAAATATTTGATGACTATAAAATAAGGACCTTATTCAAAGGGATAGGGGCCTGAGCTCCCAGAAAGGTTGATAGCATAGAAGACTCCAGAAAAACAGAGAAATGTTCCAGATTAAAGAAGGGACATCACAATATAAATGTAACTCTAGACTAGATTCTAAATTGGGGGTGGGATGCTAATGCAGATTATTAGATCAATGGATGAGAATGGATTATGAACAGATGAAAGTAGTTTATCGGTGTAAATTTATGAAGTTGATACCTGTGCTGTGACTAAGTAAAAGTAATTTCTATACAAAAACACAAAATAGTATGTAAGGACCATGGTTTATATACCTTATCCTCAAGTGGTTAAAAACAACATAGAATACATGAAAATGATTAAACAAATGAGGTAATTGTTAGAAAGTGTATTGTCTTTATTTTTGCAATGTTTTATCATTTGAAATTATCCTAACTTCAGTATTTTAAAATAGCAGTTTAAGAGATTAGTAGTATACGCTCAAGGGAAAATGTTACCTCCACCTATGCTAACTCTGTGGCTATATGCCCATAACGTTATGGCAGTTAAGTAATACTACATCACATAGTATTTATTGCCTTGGTTTGGAGAAGCCTTGTGGCACTATCAAGTAAGCACTGGAATACTAACTACAAGGTTGGCTAATCAAACCACCAGTCATTCCCAGGGAAAAAATCTCATATTGGATTTGCAGCTTCAGAAACCCTACAATGAGTAGGAATCAAATAGAGTAGTTTGGGGCTTGGGGCTTGTTTCCTCACCAATGCATTGAAAATAATAGTAATAACCCTTTAAAGTGCTTACTATGTGCAAGAGCGTGCTCTTAAATGCTTTCCAAATATTAAAATATTTCATCATAACCCTAAGATAGACACTACTATCAACTGGCAAAAATGGGTACTGATTGTATCAAAATAAGTATGGGTCCCTGTCCAATTATATGAACTGAAAGATACACTATCTTTGTTAACTAAAGAAATGTCCTAACTTGGAGGACAAAAAAGGAGTTAACCACTAACTAAAGTAATTGATTTGTGCTGAGTTCGATATGTGTCTTACTTTTAGATTTCTTTAACCTGATTCTCCCTTGTAAAAAAATCCTATAGAATTTTTCTTTGGAATTCATACATACAGGCTATAGCTTAAGTGAACCGAGTGGCAGAGTACAGTGCTTGGCTACTAAACAAAATGATTGGGATTTTGAGGCCACCAGTTACTGTACAGGAGAAAGATGTGACAGATTGCTTTTGTTAAGATTACAGCCTCTGGAACAGTTCCACTCTGTTCTATAGGGTGGCTGAGTCAGAATCAACTCAATAGCAGCAGCTTTGTGGTGGCCTTGGGTTGGCTTATATCTTGGGATTCTGGGCTCAATAAATAAATAAAATAAAGTAATCCAAATAAGGACTCTGTCACTTGATGTCAAGACAGTGAACTCAGACGCAAAGGAGGGGAAAGAGAAATAAATCTACCTTGCCTGTGTTCAAGGAGTAATCATTTAACATTTAAGATTGTATCTGGGGCACAGTAAACTTTCAACTATTCTTACTTTTATTCCCAACAAAACCTGGTACTTTACCTGTAAAAGGAACTATGCAAATTTAATTGTATGCCTTTTAAAATCTACCCCTAACTAAGATGTTGACAAAATTTCACACACTTCCTGCTCTAAAGTCAAAAGCTGCTGTTTCCCGAGGCCAGTTACTTGCACTAAAGGGGCGGGCTCTTCACATGCACTGTATTGTCACATCCTTACGAGACCTCCGATGATTAAATGGGCTTACATAAAGTACTTGGAAGAACACCGAACATACCAGTTTTTGATTATTAGTATTATGTCATACCTGGGTCAGTAAAAAAAGAGAAAGTCCCCCAATGAGAAGGACTGACATTGCAGCGGCAACAAAGGGCTAGAAGAACATAGCTAGACTCTGAGGATGCACCGAATTCAGCAACATTTCATTCTGCTGTGCTTGAAGTCATGGAGCAGACTTGAGTTACCATACGTAATGTATGTTATGCTACCATACATAACATTATTACTGTTGCTCTAATGCCAATAATCGTCACAAGTGTTAAAATAATTTTAATATAAAAATTCAAAAAACTCAAATTCATTACCACAGTGTTGATTCAGAATCCATGACCCTGGGGCCAAGTAGATGGGTCCATTAGCTTCCCAGACTGTAAATCTTCACAAGAGTAGAAAAATTCATCTCACTCCCTCAGAGAAGCGATAGTTTCAAACTGCTGATCTTGTGTTTAGCAACCTGAGGAGGAACCCACTACACCACTAGGGATCCCTTTACCCTATTAATATTATAATATGCTATTACTACTTTTACTATAGGGTCATGAGTTAGAATCAACTTGAAGGCAGAATGTGTTTGCATAATCATTAGTATCGGCTGATTTCAGATGTTTCAAGTTCATGACCCCCTTAAAGACTATGCACTTGGGCTGAGCCCCAGTGGTGTTTAAGTGGTTGAGTGCAGGACTGCGGCCCGTGGGCTTGGTGATTCAAATCCAGCGGCGGCTCTCAGGAGCAGAACTCCCACGACCACCAGAGGACAGTGATGACCGCCACCCCCCACCCACCCAAAAAAAAGACTAAGCGCTTGAAGTTCCCTCTGCCTGGCGCGCTATCCCCTTCTTCACAAGACTGGCTTCTCATAACTCAGCCTCATCTTACACATCTCAAACTCCTCACCTCCAACTCTGTCACACTATACAATATAAACTATCAATGATTACTTTAAATAAGTAATTCATTTGTATCGCTACACATTCATTGTTTCTCCTCAGCGTATTCTTGCACCTGAGTGCCTGGCTGTAGAAGCTAAAATAGTTATTTACAATAGCAAACACTAAGGATTTACTAAAAGTAACTAACCTTAAGTTATTAAGTATAAAAGATAAAGATACTGGATCTTTAACAATCTAATTCTAAAAGTTAACAGAACACCATGAAGATATGGGTGGCATTTGGTCCTCCTCAACTCAATTGTCTTAACCTTTTCCAAAAACAAAACCCTACAGGCATGAACAGAAGCATAAACATTGTGGAGTAGGGGTCGTCGCAAAAACATCATGGAAATACAAATGTAACATAATTCTCTATCCAGATATACAACTTCCCCACCACACAGAAAAGGCAAGACTGCAAACATTTTAATTGGGATGTGGGGGTTTGAGAGATATGATCCTCTAATCTTACCTACTGCTATATGGGAAGAAGTAAATTACATAGTACACTATGAGGAAATCTAGGTTTTAGGTCAGACCCTACCAACAATACGATGACTTTGTGCAAGTCACCACGAGTACCAAATGATTTCTTCAATTTATGTGGTTGGTTAATTTAGAATGTATACCAATCTTATTTAGAAAGCAAGCCTTTAGAACAAGGGCTTTTGGGGTCTGGTTCAAGGTTATATTGACTGCACCTAACTAGGTCAATGAGTATCATAGTACACACTCAAGAAATTCTGATTTAATACTTAACCCATTCCTTAACTCTCCTGTGTTCATTTATTTATCATTTACCGACTGAACGTCTAGTTTATATATCTATTGAATGTCTTATTTATCAGGCACTAGGATGGGCACAAAGAGCCCTGAGGTGCTGTGGGTTATGGTAACCCAAAGACCACTCATTCAAATCCACCAGCTGCTCCTTTAGAGACAGATCAGCCTACTCCCATACAGATCCCATCTCAGACCCCTACATAGGGACACTATATGGAATCAACTTGATGGCAGCAAGTTTGGTGGGGTATTTTGTTTTTGTTTTTTTTTGGGGGGGGGAGGGAATGCATGAAAAGCATCAGAACACTAAACCCCAAACTTTGCCATCAAAGAACTCGTGCAAATAGCTAGTTTCACATAAATCATGACAGATTCTAAAAGTCTGTACGATACTCTAGAAGCAATTTTCAGTCCAAGGGGCTAGAAAAACAAACAACACTCACACTAAACCTGTGGTTCTGAGTAGCTTCCAACTCCAGGAAAAGTAGAGCTGTCCCTGAGTTTGCAGGCTGTCGTTTCCTTAAAGCCATACTCAATCCAGTTTTGCAACAGTGACCAACTCCTATTAACAAAGTCTAAGTCTTGCAATCAGAATCAAAACTAAACTTTCCATCATTAAAACTGAACAGACTTCACAAAACGTACTTCGACAACTCCTTTGCAGAAGTGTCTATATGGGGCATGAAAAACTCGAGACGCATCTCTGAAATGAGTTCGGCCAAAATTAGGATTTGGGGATGTGACCATTCAGAATCTTAAGTATTTTCCTCAAAAACCTGGGTTCACAATTCCCATTTCCTTAGACAAGGTCATCTTTATTTATACGACCCTCCCTCCTAACCTCCACTGCTCGTTTTCATTCTTCAATGCTGGCGACTGCACAATTCAAAATGGAATGCCCTTTTGCTCAACCAGAATAAAATGCATCGAATGCACGGTGCCGTCCTTTCATCAGAAACCACTGACAAAGCCCCCCCCCCCCCCCAGGATGGTTCAGCGCTATCTAATTTTACTGAATATTCAGCCAAGAGATTTGGAGTACCAAGTAAGGCCACTGCACCCCGCAGAGCAAAGGCAAGCCAAGAGGGGAACAGTCATTAAGATCTTTGGCGGCAACAGTTCAGGCCACTTCCTGGAGCCACAACTGCACCTATGCAACCTCCCTGGGACTCGGTTTGTCTGCCTGTAAAACGGGCGCGTGGGTCAACGGAAGGTGCCTAGGATTTGGGGCGAGCAAAAAAAGAGGGGGAGGGCGGGAGAGGGTGGCAACCCTTCCACAGAGAAGTGGTG
Organism: Nesogale talazaci; assembly: GCA_004026705.1. Classification (NCBI taxonomy): domain Eukaryota; kingdom Metazoa; phylum Chordata; class Mammalia; order Afrosoricida; family Tenrecidae; genus Nesogale; species Nesogale talazaci. The sequence goes on from PVJH01006445.1 coordinate 73,493, forward strand.
CGGACTAAGTGGGGCAAGCAGTCCCTCTGGGTGGACGGACACACAGGAAACCCGTCACTGCTATTGTTATGATTCACAGCTACAGGCTAGGGAATAAAGAAAGGAGAGCGAAGAAGACGCCACGCCAAGTGGAGCGAGGCAAAGGGGAGCGGGCGACGGCGAGGACGATCGTGAGGACCGCCAGGGTCGAGGCGGGCCCGAGGGCCCCTGCAGAGGCCACGGGCGCCAGGAAGGAACTGCGGGGTCGAGGCGCGAGGACCAAAGCGATCCCGCGGCGCCGGGAAGCCGGCGGAGGCCGGGGGCGGCCGGGGTGGCACGCGGCTGAGGCGGGTCCCCCAGCCCCCGCAAGGGCGAGCCCCGACCGCGGATCGCGAGGGCGGCGGAGCCCCGCGAAGCCGCAGGGGGCGCCCCGAGAGCGAGCTGGAGGCCGCGGCCGGCTCTCATTCAGCCGCCGTCCCCTTCCCCCTTCTCCAGCCCCATGCGGTCCTGCCCCGGGGGCGCCGCGCTGCCCCACCCTCCGCCCCGGATCTCGGGAAGGCAGGCCTGGCCTCTGGGACTTCGGACGGCGAAACGTGAAGGAAGGCAGCGCCCTTTACCTGAGCTCCCCCGGGTTGAATCTTTCACCGTCCCCCCCGTCCCCGCCACGCTCCGCCATTACAGAGAGCAGCGTTCATCCACCCGCCGACCCAGCGTCCTCTATTGGCCGGAAGAAGCGTCAATCCCATGCGAGAAAGGCGGCGATAACAAAGATCTACCAGGTGATTGGAGGACGTGCCCATCAATCGTTGAGCTGAAAACGATATCCGCGTTTCTATTGGGCACAGGACCCGCCGACTTTGAAAGCGGTATGGAGACAGTGTGTTGATTGGTGGTCAGAGGCTTTATGGGAAATACGGCTCTGACAACGAGGGGCCGCCGGCGCCCTCTCGCGGTAAGTAAAATTAGGTCCTCCCATCTACAGCCCGGCCTGCCCTAGCCACGTGTCTGCTGGCATCCAGGAGAGCCAGGAGCGGGCCCACATTGGTCAGGAGGAGCTCAGACCGGGACCTTTTGTATTGATTGAGCCAATCAAAATTCGGCCAGAGTAGCACCTAAACCAATCGCAGAGTTGTTGTGGAAATAAGCTATTTTCCTGTTTTACGGGAACAGAGAGTCTTAAGTTACCGGGCCGGTTATGCCCATGTTATTAAATAATACATTATTAACTGAAGCACACCTCCGTCAAATTATACTAAATAATTTCTTTGCAGGTGACGGGTAAATTACTGTATTAAGGTAAATGTGGAAGGCAACCCCCTCCACAACGTGTTTGAGGCACCCTTCAATCTCATGGACTTGTTAGAACATACTAGTCAAAATGTAAGATCTTATCACTTGATCACCCTTTAGACCCATTATAAAGTTGTTGTTTTTTTTTGGGGGGGGGGGGCATCACCGCCCTCTGGTGGTGGGAGTAGGAGGCCCAGCCCCACTGCTGGAATTGCACCTCCGTCCCAGTGAGCCGCAGTCCCGCGCACAACCACGACGCCACCGGGGCTCAGCCCAAGTTGTTGTTGTTTTTTTTTTTAACAAAAGTTTTTTCTTAGATGTACAGCAGGCTCCAAGAAAACACTTCATTGTAACTGTAAGTGGCAACAAACGTTACAGCAGGGAATACAGATGTTTACACAGGAACGGAATCAGGGATCATCATCGCCTCAGTCACCAACAGCAGCTTACTTTTTGTCAGATTTGTTCATTGCACCTGTGGCCAGGGGGCCCTTCCGGGCGGCCTTCGCTTTTAGCTCCTCGAGTTTCTTTTGTTCTTCTTTCTGTTTCTGCTTGAAAGCCTTATCTTCCTCGTCCATTTCCTTGTTCTGCTTCTTGGTTTGCTTCAGGGGCTTCTTCTTGTCACCTTCGCGGCCCGACATGGTGCCTGCAGCCTCTTCCCCAGACGGGCCACCGAAAAGCAGCTATGAAGTTGTTTCTTAAGTCAAAGGGAAATAAATCCACGTGGATCGAGCCCCTGGGGAATCCCCTCTGACCATGGACCAGGGCTGTGAAGAGCCTTGTTGACATGCAGAATGCGTTGGAAAACGGACTGTTGTTCATGTGGCTATGCAAAACTTTAGCAGCCTATTATTTTATCTTCCTTAGGATGCATTGAAATTGTTCTAGCTTTTAATATTCTCTGATTTCTTTTCCGTTGAGATCTTTAAATTGTTTTACTTTGTTAATATTGTTAGGTTTTTGTTTGGTTGGTTTTTCAGTATACGAAATCCAGGATAGGTAAATTGATGAAAACAGTAACTGGATTAATGGTCTCTTGGTATGGCAGGAGAAGTTGGGGGGGAAACGGAGAGCTAAAAAGCTAAAAAGAGTGAGCACACGATTGAAGAAAATGTTCCAAAGCCGATTGTACAGTTTTTTTTATATAGACGATTGAATGGTATGACTAAGAAATATATGCCAATAAAACTGTGGAAAATAAAAGATGTTAGCGCTTTGATACGGAGACTTCTGAACATTTATTTCAGTGGGGGTTTGGTAATTGTTGTTGGTATTGTTGTTTATTTAAGAATAAAACAATGTTGGACTCTAGAGTTCCCATGATACAATAAAGGTAAGCATCATTAAGGAACTGAGAATATTTAGTAAATAATAATACTTAGAATGTGCCCTGTCCTAACCATATAGGCCAGTCACTTTTATGAATATAATTTAAGGAGAGTATTAAGTCTTAAGCAAGACAAAGCTACAATACAGACAGACACATCATGTAGATGAGGGACCATTAGCACAAGGTCATATTGTATCCAAAGATTTACAGAAACTCATCCCTTAAAGTAGGACATGGGAGGGCATAGGAAGCTCGAAAGAGATGAATTGGCCGCAGATTAATACATCACAGTTGCATGTGAGGGCACAAAACCAGGACAATTTGGGGGACACATACATTTTGGCACACAGAAGAGCTTACAAGATTAGTTCAGAACCCCCAATTAAGAAAGTCAGGATATGACTGTGCAACCACTGCACCCTAATTTCCATCAATGACACACCCAGGCAATTCCATGCTGAAAATGTTATCTTTACAGAAGCAGATGATCTCATCTTTCTTCCTCAAATGATTTGAACCACTGACCTTGCAATTAGCAACCTAATGCTTAACCCACTTCTTTGCCAGGGCTTCTTTTTTTGTTGCTTTGTTTTTTGTTTTTTGTTTTTTTTTGGGGGGGGGGGTCATTACTGCCCTCTGGTGGGAGTAGGAGGCCCAGCCTTTGCTCCTGTGGAATTGAACCTCCATTCCAGTGGGCCTCAGTCCCACTACGCCACCAGGGCTCATCCCCTGCCAGGGCTTCTTTTTTTGTGGGCATCACTGCCTCTGGTGGTTGTGAGCGCTACCCAGTGCTGCTCCTGAGAGCCGCCGATGGATTTGAACCGCAAAGTCCGCGGGCCGCAATCCTGCACTCAACCACTGATGTCACTGGGGCTCAGCCCCCTCCAGGGCTTCTTATAGCACAAACACACCCATACTAACTCACAGCCATTGAATTGATGACAATTTATAGTGACCCTGTAGGACAGAGTAGAACTGCCCTGTGCTAGACAGGGTTCTCTAGAGGAACAAAACCAGGACACTAATAATTCTCTCTACCTATTTATATAGATAGGAAGATATCTAACACAAGAAATAAACAGTTAACTAACCTATAAAGCAGTACAAATGGCTCAGTGCAACTCACTTGCGTGAGACAGCTAGTATACTGGCAGTCCTTGGAGCCTTGAGGCCTGCCGAGTAGTCCTCTGTAGAGCAATTCAGCCTATCCAACCACAAGCAGAAAACATTAAAGCAGGTCGCCAACAGTCAGCCAGATGACAGAGTCCGACAGTCCCAGCTCAAGAGATGTATATTCCAGGAGTGTGATGAAGCAGGGCTTGAAGGAACCTCAACTCACAGTGACACAGTCCACGATTAGGTGTCCCACGGGTAGTGTCGCTTGGAGGTCGAGGCACAGGACCAAAAAAAGCAGCTGGTTGGTCCGAAGATCCAAGAGCAAGAGAGCAAGGGTCGGGACTTGTTGAGCTATTTATATCTCCCCCTTCAATGGATCCTACATGTGTTCATTGGCCATGTTGTCACAACAAACCTACCTATCTTTGGCCATGTTGGCACAACAAGCCTACCTATCACATGCCCCATGTGTTTTTTAGATTGTAACTGGGAGTTGGTCTTTCTCCTGAGAAGCAGCTGGTGGTTTTGAATTGCTAATCTTTCAGCTCTCAGCCCATAAACACAATGCTACCAGGGCTCCTTATAGCTTAAAAGATACTCTCTTTTTCCCCCTGAAGGTACCATCATAAGAGGAAGACAGGTATTTCTAAGACAACTTGTCTCCAGACACCCTCTGATCACAGACATTTAAACACATTTGTAGGTAATGAACCTGTGCATGTAAACTAGAGTCCCTCCAACCCAGACTTTTTTTTTCATTTATATGAAAAATATTATATAATTACCACCAAAACTATAAAACCTCACCACCATCAAGTCGATGCCAATTCAAATCTGCCTTAGAGGACAGGGTAGAACTGCCCATGTGAGTTTTTGAGATAGTAATTCTTTACTGGTGTAGAAACTCTTGTCTATCTCTCATGGACCAGTTGGTGGTTGCACACGACTGACTTTATGGTGAGCAGCCCAACACATAACCGCTATGCTATCATCGCTCCTCAGAATCACATGGATATAAAATAGTGGATGAAATGCATGGTTATTCTGTATCTGCTCATTTGTCATACTGTGGTCACTTGCATGTTGTGATCCTGGAAGCCCTGGTCAGTTTGTCCAAATGTAGGAAGGTCACCAACAGTGATTAGATTTCAGCTGAGCTTCCAGACTAACACAGACTAGGAAGAAAGAATAGTGGTTCACTTTGCAGTGATTAGTCACTGATAACCTTATGAATAGCAATGGATCACTGACATAGTGCCAGAGGATGAGCCCTTCCAGTTGGAAAGCCTTCAAAAGAAGACTAGAGAAGGGCTGTCTCCTGCATGTGTAGTCGATCTTGGTGATGTGGGTGAAGCAAAGCTTTTTCAAGCTTTGCTGTTGGGGCATGATGCAAAATGAGAAAGAAGAGCTGCAGTGTATGAAGTCTCAAGCCAGAAAATTGGAAGTCATCAAATGTGGGGGAATTAACTCTGAGGGAAATATGACTGGGACTTATTCCCTGATTTGTACAGAGGGAATTTGGAAAGCTAGTATTCTACACTAGGATAGCCACCACTTTGCTGAGTTAGAGAGAAAGTCCAAGTACATTTTCCTGCCGTGACATACAACCCCCCCCCCCAATAGTAGATGAGCATAGGGGGACTTTCTCCCCAGAGACTGGATTCAAAATATTTGCCTGATTTTTTGGCTTGGCTATATTAGTTTTTTCATTAAGTTTGCCTTGACAGCTTTCAATGTATAGAAAATAACCATGTTGTCCCTGTAGCTCTTTTGAATTTAATACATTAAACAAATGGGGGGAATGTGGGAAACTAACAAATATCATTCCCACAGATTCTTCTCTAACAGCTATGCTGCCTTAAAGTGAGCACATGGTTGATTTTGTCTCCCTGTAGACCTCCTGCCAACAAGGCACCCACCCATTTCCCCCCTCCATGCTTTCCCCTAATGCAGGTGTTAGTTTTCCTTACCTGTGAGTTAGGGACTTTACTATGATTATCACTCACCTTGTAACATATGTAACTCCTGAATATATATAACAAATGGCTACCTATAAAATCCCACACACAATAAAGACATTCTTTCCTCCAGGCCTCCTTTCCTCTCCTTCCTTCCCTCCTTCCCTGCTCTCTCTCCCTCCTTCTCCTCCTTCCACACCTCCACCTTGTACTATCAAGAGGCTTAAGTGAGCATGCTACAATGAAATGTGCCTGACTCCTTATTTTACTCTCTCCTCTATATCTCTCTGACTTTTCGATAATCTTTATATATTATAGCCATACAATTGCACCTACTGGACCCATGACTATTTGTTAGGGGATGGCTCCCCTCACAATCAAAATGCAATGAAGCATAATAAAATATACATCCTAAACATCATGAGCTGAAATTGACTGATACTGGTCATTATGAGTTGGACAAGTCTATGGTTTACTATGCCAGGTGTGGCAGTTACATAATTTCATGTCAACTTGATAAATAAGTGTATGACTGGAATCTAGCCTGTCAATCAGGTCACCACTGATGATGCCTCCTTATGGTTGTGACTTTCTCATGAGGATTCTGGGAACTTTCTGTGTGTGTGTGTGTGTGCGTGTGTGTGTGTGTTTCACCTTCCTATTGAAAAGCTACACTCAAGAGTGGAGGAGCCACATGGAGACCCACACATGTGGAGTGGAGATGCTTCCACTGCCACTGGCTCCACATGACTTTGCACCCACAGGCCTATGATCTTCCTTCATTTTACGTCATTACATGTATTGTGTTAGTCTGAAGAGGGATTTATGAACTAGTATTAGACATGGGATAATATTGGAGTTATGGATTTGATCTGGACTAGGTTGGGATGTTTTCTCAATATACAACTACTCTTTGATATAAAGCCCTTTCTTGCACACATATGAGTGTCACTGAATTTGTTTTCCTGGTCAACCCAGTCTCGCACCAGAAATGACAAATTGAAGACAAACGGCATCAGATTAATTGTAAAAAAAGAGCATTTCAAAATTCATGTTGAAATGCAACTATCTGTGACATGTATATGGCTTCAAGAAAAACAGGTTAAAGTGACTAAGTCAAGTTTCTGCACCAATCACAAAGGTGGAAATTAATTCTACCAACTTCTTCAACCTGAAATTACTTAAAAATTCAATCAAGCTTTATAGATAATTGCTGCTGATGAGAGCATATGACAGTTGAAAAATATGACCTTGCTTATGGGAATAGCTATGGAGATAGCAGGTCAGAATTTTGCAAGATCAGTGACTACTCCATTGCACCTACCTACATGCACCACATGCACACTACATGTGGACCTCACCAAATGAAATACACGGGAATCAAGGCGATGACATCTGAGGGAAGAGAAGATGGAAAAGCTCAACATCAACAACCAAAACAAAACAAAGGGTCAACTGTGGAACAGATCTTCAACTGCTCATATGCAAGTTCACAATGGAGATGAAGAGGATTAAGTACCTGAGAGCCAAAATTCAGCCTTGATTATATCCCACTTGAATTTAGAGACCAGCTCAGGAATAGATTTGACTCACTGGACACTAAAAACTGAAGACAGTGAGTTGTGGGGTAACATCAAAAGCATCAGACACAAGGAAAGCAAAAGATGGTTAAAAAGAAAGGAAAGGTAATGTGGAGGTCAGAAGAGACTCTGAAACTTGCTCTCAGATGTAGAATAGCCAAAGAAAATGAAAGAAATTATGAAGTGAATGAGCTGAACAGAAAATTTCAAAGAGCAACTGAAGAAAGCAAAGGAAAGCATTATCAAAAAACGCGCAAAGACCTAAAGGTAGGGAGGAAGGATAAAAGGAAGAGCCTATTCAGTTTTCCTCATGCTAAAAGAACTGAACAAAAGTAAACCTCAGTTGCAATATTAAAGGATCTTATGGGAAAAATATTGAATAATGCAAAAACATCAAAAGGTGGAAGGAAGACACAGTCACTGTACAAAAAAATTAGCACTTCAACTGTTTCAAGAGATAATGTGATCACGCACCATAAGTATCTAAGGAAGAACACTGCAGTGAAGGAACTAGCAGCAAAACAAGAGGCTTCAGGAATTGATAGCATCCCAACTGAAATGAAGAACCATTTATTACAGTTCTGGAAGTACTTACTCATCTATGCCAAGAAATTGAAAGACAGCTACCTGGCCACTGACTGCAAGAGATCCAATTTCTGCCCATCCTCCCAAAAGTGACCCAACAGGCTGGACATAATCAAATTATATCATCAATATTATTATTTTTTGGGGGGGGTATCACTGCCCTCAGGCGGTGGGAGTAGGAGGCCCAACCTTTGCTCCATGGAGCTGGAATCAAACCTCCATCCCAGTGGGCCGCAGTCCCACGCACAACCACTACGCCACCGGGACTCAGCCCCATCAATATTATTTTCAAGTAAACTTTTGCTGAAGATCATTGGAAATGATTGCAGCAGTACAGGAGACAGCCAGAAATTCAAGTCTGATTCAGAAGAGGACATGGAACCAAGGATATTTCTGACATCTGACAGATCTTGGCTGAAAGTAAAGAATAAAAAAGATGTCTAAAAAGTTGTTTTTAATTTTTAAAATGTCTACTTGTGTTTACTGACTATGCAAGTCCATTCAGCTGTGTAATAAGCAATGTTAGAAATGGGAATGCAGGACACTGTGTTCATGTGGAACCTGAATATCGACCAAAAGGCAGTTGTTCAAATAGGAAAAGGAGATACTGAATGGATTGAAATCAGGAAAGGTGTGTGTGCAGGTTTGTATCCTTTCACCATATTTACTCAATCTATATGCGGACCAAATCTCTGCGAGTTGGACTCTATGAAAAAGAGCATGGCATAAAATCAGAATCATTCTCATTAACAGCCCACACTATGGAGGTAGCACAGTCTGCAATACAGTGTGTGTGGAAAGTTAACAGGACTTAAAGCACTTAGTGAAGAAGTCCAAAGACAGCCTTGCTTTTTCTGCCTGTGGAAGCTACCAAGGAAACATCCCTCTGGTTCTCCACCGCATTTCCCAGCATCTCATAGAGAGCCGGAACAGCTGTGGAAACTCTTCATTGCAGGGTTGAGTTTTGAAACGACAGATGAAAGCCAGTACAGCCTTTTCATTTTTATTTTTTTGAGGACTGGGGCGCGCTCGTGGACTGTGTGATAAGGAGAGATCTAAACCCAGTGCTTCAGAGGTTCTACATTTGTCACTTACTCCACTTTGAAGGAGGGGGACACAGCCATGAATGCAAGGTCACACTAGGATGGACGAGTTGTGGAACCAAACAGAGCTGTCTGACAAGAAGACTCTCAAAGACCAGGTGCCCATTTATCTGTGAAAATGATCTCTGTCGGTGGCATTGAAGAAGACAATGAAGAGTACACCACTACAAGATTATTTTGAGCAATATGGGAAAATAGAAGTAATTGAAATCATGATTGATCGAGACAAGAGGAGGGTCTTTGCTTTTGTGACTTTTGATGGCCATGACTCCATAGATAAGATTGTTATTCAGAAAGACTGTACTGTGAGTGGCTACAACTCTGACGTAAGGAAAGTCCTGTTGAAGCAAGAGATGACCAGTGTCTCTTCAGCCAAAGAGGTTGAAGTGGTTCTGGAAATTTCAGTGGTTGGGGCTGAACAACTTTGAACAACTCTGAACAACTTTGGTTGGGGCTGAAACTTCAGTGGACGTGGTGGCTTTGGTAGCAGTCGTGGTGGATATGGCAACAGTGGGGATGGTTATAACGAATTTGGGAATGATGGAAGCAATTTTGGAGATGGCAGAATCTGCAAGTGATTTTTGGCAACTGCAACAATTAACCTTTCAATTTTAGACTGAGGAAAGGAGGGAGCATTGGAGGCAGAGGCTCTGCCCCTTATGGTAGTGGAGGTCAATACTGCTTCAAACCACAAAACCTGCATGGCTATGTTGGTCCAAGCAGTAGCAGGAGCTGTGCCAGTAGCCGGAGATGTTCATGACTATCAGGTCACAAAGCTAAAAAGGAGGGGAGAGATAGAGGAGTGAGAAGGAAGCTACAGGTTACAACAGATTTGTCAACTCAGCCAAAACTCATGTGCATGGGCAAAAGAACTTGAGGACTGTATTTGTGACTAATTGTATAACAGGGAAGTTTAGTTTCTGTTCTGTGGAACTTGTAAAGCTTCCCAACAAAAGGTTCTAATGTAGGTTTTTTGTTTGTTTTGGTTTTGTACACCCATGCTGCTGGTGACTATATGTAATAATCTGATGGCATTGCTGAAAAATGTCTTCTTAAAGTGTGCTGTGTAAAGTTAGTCTACTCTTAAAGCATCTCTATCAAGTGTGAAGTGTAGCATTCCTTCAAGGTGATGCTAGATTGATTTGAAATATGCTTCCATATAACCTTAGGCTGCTTGGGGCCAGAGGAGCCATCATTTTCAGAAACCTTGGTTGTAGTTGACCTGTCCATTATTGAAGTGTAATAATGAGTTCATTTTAATAGAGTTCACTATTAAAATGGTCACTAGGGCAGGTTAACAGAGTTTATTTTATTATAAAAAATGGTTGTTGGCACACCCTATACAATATATCTAAATTGAATGGGAGCAGATAAACTTATATAAAGCTCTTTTTGTACACATATGAGTGTTCACTGATTTGATTCTCTACTCAACCCATACTAACACACATGGCAAGACTTCAGTTCATGTACTTTGGACATGTTATTAAAAGGTACTACTTCCTGGTGGGGGAAAACATTATGCTTGGCAAAGTAAGGGCTATCAAAATAGAGTAAGTCTCCTCAGCACTGGGCAACTCCTTGCTCTTCTAGATTTCAGTGCCCAAAAGAGAGCTAGATCTGGGGTTTCTGGATCACAGTTATACCTGTGTGTAAGCAGTAGCTATATACCCAGTAGTGCTGCCCCACCTGCATGCTCTTTGTTACCCCTAGAGACCTGCAAAGAAGTAACATAAAATAAGAATGAATAAAATAGAAGATGTTTGGGAACAATTAGTCCAGATGACTAATGGACTACTGCAAACCTCAGGCTCCACAACCCTAAGACCAGAAGAACGAAATGGTGCCCCAGCTGCTACTGCTAATTACTTCAAAAGAATCACAAAAGAGGGACTTGAGTACAGTGGAGAGCACACAATTGAACAAAATTAAAGTCATACAGAAGACTAGGCTTACGGTCTGATGGATACTTGCAATCCCAACTATGGTCCTTAGCAAGTCTTTGCTCCCCAAACAATACTCTCTCCTCTGACTTATCTTTCAGCCAAAAGATATACAGAGTTGGTGGGGAAGAATAACATCTGAGAGGTATACACACTTCAGAATTACCAAGCATACAAAATCAAAAGAACAGCATTTACTAATGGATAAAAATTCTTGAAAGCAAGAAGGGACAGGAAAGAAGAATGAATAATAATGGAAAAACACAGGGAAGGTGGACATGGGAAGAGTGCTGGTATATCTTGGGAACTGTATTCAATGTATCAACTGTTAAATGGAAAACCAATTTACTCTGTAAAATTTTAAATCATAATAAAATTAAAGCAAAAGCAACAAAAAAGAGTAAGTCCCCTAATGAGATGAATTGGCACAATAGCTGCAACCACGGGCTCAAACATAACAATTATGAGGTCAGCACAGGACCAGGCAATGTTTTATTCTACTGTGCACAGAGTCACAGTGAGTCAGAATCCCAAAGGCATGGAACAACAACTATTCAAAGATATATATATATATATATATATATATATATATATATATATATATATTCCAACCATGGATAATTTATAAACCAAGCCCATTGGCATGGGATCTATCCTGACTTATAGTGAACATATGATAGGACAGAGTAGAATTGGTTTATAGGGTTTGTAAAGCTGTAATCTTGGTCAAAAGTTCCAACCATCAGCTACTGAAGCAGCAGCTAAGCATTTAACCACTGTGTCACCAAAGTTTCTGGCTAATCTGTAGCATGACTGATGTAAAATGATAATAAATATATTTTCTTAAGGCAAAGATTGATAACTGTTAGGATACTGATCATGTACAGAACAGTCTGAAACGGAAAAGCAGTTAGGCACAACTGAATGCTAGGCCAAAAAAATTAGCATGCTGAAGCAAAATGAAGAGACAATGGTGGCTTCAGATATTAGTATCATGACTCTAAGCCATGATTGTAAAGTCAGTCTTTAGAAGTGACTTTTGAGAACTGATTTTGATGCAGAATCAAGAAGAGATTTTTAAAAGCATTGTCATTTCTTGAATTCCTACTATAAATTCACTGTATGTACTTTGTAAACATTACCTCTAATCTTATCAATAGCTCCAGAAGGTACATATTTTGTTCCATTTGAGGCTTAAAGAAGTTACAAGACTGGCTCCAGGTGATATTCACACAGCTAAGAAGGGTGAAGCTAGAAAAAAGAAAGAGGAGAGCCAGCATGCAGGCACAGCAAAGCCAGAGTCTCACCTCCCCTAGACAGTGCCTAGTGTATTATTTCTGCTTCTTTCTTCAACTCTGTAAATAATCTTATTTATTTTATGGCAGAAAATCCTCAGTGGGATCCTTCACGTCATTTACTGCCTACAAAACAGGTAGAACGTCAACCTGTGAAAAGTTGTTTCTGTGTTTTTCTCCCCTACCAGTTACTGGCTTGCAATGTCACATTGTCCTCATTCCATGGTGTAGGCTGCCCTGGGCTCAGGTCTGAGAGTGGTGGAGTCCCCAGCTCTGTGACGAGCACGCTCCAGCATATCATGATGAGGCTTCTGCTCCACTCATGCCCCACAAGCTCATTCCAATTGGTGGCCAAAGATCAGGGTTCCATAGCCCTCACAGACACCTTGAGAACATTTTCCTCAAGAATATTTAAAATACGTACTATTTTTTCTATTGTTCTTCAAATACCTGATGTTCATCTTCTCTACCTCTTCAAATTCATTTCTTTTTCACATTATCTTTCTTGTTGTTAAAAGAAAAGCCAAGATGTAGATTTCCAAGGCATATTAGCATATCCATCGGGGAAAATACATACAGAGTTTTACCCACTTCTTACAATAACAGCTCAGAGTGTAACTCCAAAAATAGAAGAAGCTGAAAGATCAACTTTGCTCTGAAATAAGCCTACCTAGAAAGTCAGAATTTTACCTCACCATCTATTTAATAGTGGCAAAAGTAAAAATTGGTTATTAAAATACAACTCAGTCATTCATTATGCTGCCTCCCTTAGCCCCTCACCAATTCCCGCTTTTGAATAGCAGAGTATCACCAAGTTTTGCTTCATTGTCAGTTAAGTCATATAGTTGAAGTTCTGTCTTCACGATGCATCTCCATAGTCTGACAATTAACCAAGAGTTTAATGTCGCTTTAGAGAGATCTTACTAAAAGAATATCAAGACTATTTTCCAGTATCTTGAGGTCATAAAATTTTTGTTTTGTCTTTTTAGAAATAACTGATGCTCATTAGACAATTATAGTAAGCATTCAAGACTGCAAGAAAGCTCCCGACAGTCTGTCATGCTATGTTTGATGAGTGTATTTCAGAGTTCATAATGATATTTTGTGATATCTTACTCATAACTGCTAACTTGATTTCTGACCAACATGTGCCAGTTCTCCAATATCTCTTCCTTAGTTAATGTCTCATCCTTGGTTTTTGTTGAGTTCTTTTTACTCATACCAGGAGGTATCCCCCCAACCACCCCCCCCCCCACCAAATGGATCGTTTTTCAAAGCTATGTATTTAGATTTCTTTTTACAAAACAAGTTTATCCCCTTCAAAGTACTCTCCATTACATTTGTTAAATCTGTGATTGCATTCTTGGAAACATTTTTCAAACTCGTCTTCTTAGAAGACTGACAGTATCTCCCTCAATTTTTTATTCACTTTTTCTACATTGTCAAATTGCTTTCTTTTCATGGCCCTCTGCATTTCACAGAAACAAAAAGATGTCGCCCAGAGTGAGGTCAGGTGAGGAAAGTGTGTGAGGCAAGAGAAGCATGCTGTTTTTTGCCCCAAACTGAGATGACTGCACGCGCAGATGCATATTGTGATGGCAATACTAGTAGCCTGTCTGCCACAAATCAGATATCTTTTGTCACAAACTCTTATGCTATCTTTTTTCTTGCCATCACTGCCCTCTGGTGGTGGGAGTAGCTGCTGGGTTTGAACCTCCAACCCAGTGGAAGTTATGCTATCTTTTCAGAACCTCTTTCATTGTGCAAAGAACACCAAATGCACTATGAGTCAAAATTTTTATTTGTTTGGGAAATTGACAGATATGTCCAGAACGAGGTTTGTCATCAATCAACATTTCACAAGAAAACCATTCATATACTTGAGATTTTTCCCATAGTGCTATCCTGGTAGGTCCTGTTCAACCTCACAACACTTTCTGTGACATATTTCCTGAACAGGAGACAAAATTTCATAGTTCCATGCTGTTCTCTTAAATCGACCATCACAAGAAACAAGGTTTGAGCAAAACCACTTTTACAAAAAAATTCACCATGACCCTAAAAAATTTCACTGTGCCCAGAGAGAACCTTCCCAGGCAACTTTCAAGTGCACTAATGCAGAGCAAGTTGCTCAATGCTTGGCTAGCAGGAAAAATGCGTACTCTAAAACCTCTGCCCAATGGAGGGTTTTCCCATTTTTTGATGGTTTTATTTTTGAAGGCAGTACCCATGTAGACCAGATTTGATGTTCCTGGGTAGACCCTATGAATATGTTTATATCCAACCTTCAGTGAGCCATGCCATGGACTAAACATCATGATGACCTTGGGCACTGACCTTGCAGACAGCATGATACCTGCCAGGGTCCACCACAGAGGGACTCAGAGTAGAGGCCTGAATGAATTAGCTGAAGCCTGCCTCAAAGCTGCCTGTACCTTTGGACTGGGCACTGGGATACTCTGATAGAACAGGAAACAGAGAGCGACTGTCCCGAGACTGGGGAAGCGGTAGTCATTAGATCTTGGGTGGCACCCCTTGCTTGGTAGGTGCTGGTGTAAAAGGACCAGAATCACCCAGGCCTCCTTGTTTCTTCAGTGTGTTAACCCAAGCCAGATGGCAGAAGTGAGAACCCAGAAAAGCACCAAAGACTTGGCCATTGAGCTTCTTACATTCTTCTACCCTCTCTGAAAGCAATGACCTCTGTGGGACATACAATGGTGAAACCGAGAAGGTAAAAGAGAACACTATGTACTTTCTTTTGTAGTTAGTCAGGTTGCTATCTTTGAACTGACCATCAGGCATAACAGCTGTAGCTTTGAAGTTTGGGTCGGGATGTACTGTTTTGGCAGTGTCTGAAGACATCTTGTTATCAGTCGTTGCATGCTGAAAGAGTGAATACCAGTCAGAAAGAGAATGCCCCAAATATCACTTATACCATGTTCTATCCACCATAATCAAGTTTATAATAATCTCTGTGTGACAGTAAAGCTGTTCAAGTTCCCAAAACCCATGAACATTTTTTGGTATCAGACCCTAATTGCACTATTACTCAGGACTAGAAGGCCTTCAAGGTGGATGAAAGCATCTCCTTTAGAGGCCTCTTCATCACTGATGATAAAGGAATCCTTTGACAGATCACCATAAATAACCTCCCTTTTGGCTGCTCTGTGGATGAGACTCTAAAATTAGTTCAGGCCTTCCAGGTTGTGTTAGTCTGGGTAGACTAGAGGAACAATTTCATAGACACGCATATGGATATAAGGAAAAGGTTTATATGCAAGAGGAATGGGGCATTGAGAAAGCATCCCAATCCAGTCCAGTTCAAAGTCTTAAGTCCGATATTAACCCATATGCCCAGTGTCAGTTTATAAAGTCTCCTTCTGACTCACAAAGTCATAGGCCAGTGGGTGCAGAGTCCCGGTGCCAAAAGGGGTCTCCCCATGGCTCCTCCCTTCCAGGGCTCAGGGTCCATCAGCAGCATTCCGTGGTGGCAGAAGCAACTCATCACTGGCAGGGGTCCCCTCAAGTCCTCTCTAGCTTCAGAGGTCTGGTTTCATCAGGGCAAGGCCGTGGGGCTTTCCGCCAGCACCTCCAGCTTCTTGGATGCTGCCCTCTTGTCTTTTCCATGACTCATTGCCTCTGAGACTAGCTCCAAACAACTGGGGAGATAGCTTCTCATCATCATGAGGGAAATATCGCAAGATTTCCCAGAAGTCTCAGGAGAGAGCCAAGCCCACATAGAGGCCTCATTGGCTGCTCAATGGCTATCTGCAGACTCCACCCCTACATTTCAATCATAAAATTAACATAAGCACATTATTGCCACACAGGTCATGACAAACATGGGGAAGTGCATCCAGCTGGCTGGAAGCCTGATTGATGTCCAAAAGAGTAAAGACTACTTCTTTAAGCAGAAGTGAGCAGTGGGCCATTTCAGGTATAGGCTGCAATGAGTACGTTTTAGAAACAAACAAACAATCCTTTTGTGTATTCTTCCTGTTTCAAATACAAGGCATTAGAGTCTGTTGAGGAGACGGCGTCTGATAATAGGACAAGCTTTTTTTGTAGGCTGGGCAGGCCAGTCTTTCTCCACTCTGTAGGAAGTAAACGCTGAGCTGTTTGAGGCAGGACGACTGATGTGGCTGGGCATGAGCCCATTGATCTAGCAGAACCGGTAGCAAGACATAAGTCCATTGATCTTTCGCGGTTTTATTAAACTTGAACTGAGGGAAAAAGAAAAGAAACTTGGTCAGTTGACGTTCCTTTTGAACCAACCTGAATTTGTTCTAGGCTGAAGTATTTCTTGCATGTTCCACGACGGAAATTTTTTCTCTGGCTTTGAAAATATTGAAGGTGGTCTTTTATTTCTTACTTTTTATTTGTATTTTTATCTTTATGTGATCATAATTCTTTTCTCCTTGATGCTTTATGTTAGTTTGCTTTGTTTGTTTGCTTCTGTTGGGTTTCCCGGTTTGGGAAGTACAGAAGGAGTGGATACATTGGAGACAATAACTGATGCAATGATTTATCCGAGATATGGAGGGGGTGGGAGGTGGGGAGGGTGAGGGAATATGGAGAGCAAACAGTAAACTTTGGAGGGGGGGGACCAGAACTGACGGCGATGATGTATATACAACTCATTTTAAAAAGCAATCTAACCATGGAAGTATTTGATGTGTGAATATTATATCAGGAAAACTACTACAAGCAAACTAACAAATAAAAAAACCCAACTGACTATAGTTACCTCGGGTAAAGGGGAAAGAATTGTTCCTTGGGGGCATTGACTTTCTGTCAATGGTAGTGAAGAAGTTAGAAAAGGATATCCATGATGGTTGGACACAAAGAGTATAATCAATGCCACTGAATTATGCATGCAGAAGTTGTTGAATTGAGGGATGCTTTGTTGTGCATATTTTTGCCAAAATTAGAAAAAGATAATTACATGAATGATGATAGGTATAAGGAAGAAGAAAATGTTCTGAAATTGATTATGATAATTGCCCCTCTCTTTGTGATATGTTTGAAGTGTTGAATTGTATGACATGGAAAGATAACAAAACTGATGGACTCACACACGGAGCTTCTGGAAGTGACTGGGGATGGTGGGTTTTTTTTTTTGGTTTTTGTAGTACATTTTTATCATACTTTAATTACCACGGTCTAGGCAGCAAATAAACAAACCTGTGGCGCTGTGGGGCAAATTTGGGGCTACCAGCTTCAAGTTGTTAGTTTAAAGCCACCCGGTGCTGAGGGAGAGAGATGAAGCTGTTTGCCTCCCATAAAGCGTTAGAGTTTGGGAAACCCCACAACCGGGTTGCACCGTTGGCATCGGCTCGATGGCAGTGCGGTTTCAGCTTGTTTGCGTTGGTTTTCAGGCAGCAACTCAGAAGCGCGGGTGAGCCGTGTGTAAAGCCCTGGACTGCTAATCAATAGGGTGGCTGTTGGAAGCGACCAGCCGCACCCCGAGAGAAACAGAGGGTCAGTCTGCTTCTGTCGAGATTCCCCCAAAGCCCTTTGCCAATGAGTAGATTGTAACTCAAGGAAACCCTAGAGAACAAAGTTGAACTGCCTGAAGGGTTTCCTCGGTGGCACATTTTTATGGAAGCAAACTAGCTCTCTTTCTCCCAGAGTTGGTGGTGGGTTCAAAGCGCCAGCCTCTCCGTAGGTGGCCTAATGTTTAAGCCACACCACGAGGGCTTCTCCGTGAAGATTTAGAACCTAGGGAACCTGGTGGGGCAGTTCTCTCTTCTCTGGGATCATTGTGAGTGGGAAACCCCAGCACTGGAGGGGATGTGGTTGGCAGGCTAAGGCACGGTGGTAGAACAGCAGGTAAGCAGTCAGCTGCTAATTGGAAGGTTGGTGGTTTGAGGCCACTCTTCGAGAGGAAGAGCTGGCTATCTGCTTCGATAAAGATTAGAGTCATGAAAACCCTCACGGGCAGTTCTACTTTGACACGTGGGGTCACTATCGTATACGAAGCAGACAATAAATATATTTGTTAATTCAATTGATTCGAGTGTTTTTTTTTTTTTAGGTAGCTTTTTTTCAGGTAGGCTAAAATTCAGACAGTTTGTAGTTTTTTTTGGGGGGGGGCATCACTGCCCTCTGGTGGTGGGAGTAGGAGGCCCAGCCTTTGCTCCGTGGAGCTGGAATTGAACCTCCATCCCAGTGGGCCATAGTCCCGCGCACAACCACTACCCCACCGGGGCTCAGCTCCAGTTTGCAGTTTTTTTTACACGTGTATGTAAAGACAATGAGCCATCAGCCACAAAACTAGAACTAGATAAACTATTTTATACTCCAAACTTAGATTATCTCAGCAGGTAAGAGCAGAGCAAAATTGTAATAGCATAATAATAATAATAATAATAATAATAACCTTACATTATGGCACCCCTAGTATACTGAGTGCCTTCCATAAGTATCTCCCATACTAAGTAATGTTTATTAAATACTTCCTATGGGCTAGGTAGCTATAGGCTGCTTTCCTCACTGTAAGCATGCCAACACATAGAACCTCTATTAACAATGCTGTTATTAATTCTGTTTGCTATAAAAGAAAGGCACAGAAAGATGAAGGAACAGCCCCTGAGCCACACAGCTGTGTGCTGTTAAGTGCCATCCTGCCAGCTCTGACTCACAGTGACCCTGTGGACAGTGATCTCAGACAATGCTCCTGCCCCCGTCCTTGCCATTTCTATGCTTGAGCCCATTGTTAAAGCCACTGTGTCCAGTGAGGGTCCTCTTCTTTTTTGTTGAACCTTTACGATGTCCTTCTCCAGGGACCCCTCTCCCCCCGCCTCCCCAATATCTGCCCAATATCTGAAGTATGTAAGCCAAAGTCTTGCCATCCTCACTTCCAAGGCACCTGAGATCTATGTTTTTCCTTCTGGCTGTCCAGGGTAAATTCGATATTCTTCGACATAATTCAAATGCCTTTTAGTTTAAAAGTTCTGTTGAACCCTGTCCACCCTAGGGGATGCTGTTGGTATATGAAATGCTCCGAATGTAGCTTCCAGCATCACAGCAATACACAGGTCACCACACTAGGGCAAGTTGGCAGAAACATGGTGGGAGCCACACAGTGAATGGGTGACAGAAGTAGAATTCAAGCTCAGGCCAATCAGTCACAAAGGCCACATTTAGAACCGCTCTACTTCTAATCAACAATTAGAGTCACAAGTCTCCACACAGTCCTGCCACCTTTAGCGTGTCTCGGGTGACCTGTCAGTTCCATGCCTTCCCACTTCATTGACCTGAGACCTCATTAGGGAATTTAGAATAAGGGATTCCCACCTATCCTCCAGTGTCCTTTGGATCTCAGAGTTTTATGAGTCCTAGGAATCATGTTTGCATTTTCAACACTTTAAGAGTATCCATATTTGATGCCTAGTAAGAGCTGCAAACTCCTGAGCCCTCTTGTTATGCTCATGCTTATGTTCATAACAACACTGAGTACAAAGTGATGCTCTGCGCAGCAGGCAGGTGCTAGGCATGAGGAAGAGAGGCACATGCATTCCATCTCCCCACTTACTCTATAGAGATCATATTATCTCTGTATGTAGGAGCGGTACAGAAATCTGTTGCAGTCAAGACTTAGGATGTCAAAATAAACCCGTTCAAATTAGCACAAGTGAAGTGAAAATTGAAGAGGGAATGTTGACCTTCCAAAATATGTCAAGAAGACTAACTGCCTGGCCTCTTTAAGATCTGGGAAGCTGCCAGGACCTGAGGACCTTGTCCCCCTATCCTATTCCTTCTCTAGTTGGAGCCAAATGCTTCTTGTCTTCAATTTTCTTTGCAAACTTGCTCCAGTCTTTTCTGCAAATCAACTTCTTCCTCTGACTCATTCTTTCATCATGGACCTTTAAGTAACATCCTGACTTATGCCAGTGCCTCGTGCACATTCCAGCTCCCAGTGTCTCTGCCAAGTCTCTCTTTATCTACACATATAAATTCTTCAGAGACTGATTGTTAGTCAAAAATAAATAATGTGGTGCCAATTTTTTTGTAACCAGAGTAGAAGTTTTATCCCACTTTTTGTGGAAGTTTTTTGTTTGTTTGTTTAGCCACAGAATAGTGCTGACCTCTTTTGGAGTCTGAGCTGAGCGTGGCATTAATAATTATCTTCTAAAACTACACCTGAATGATTCAGCTCTTCTGCCATGTTGGCTTCCACCCCACTCCCCTTTATCCTACTCTCTGTGAAAGATCAACTTTCCCTTCTTAAACCCTTGCGGTGGGTCTTCCCTCCACATCAGACCAAGAGCAATCTCTTGGTCTGATGTAGTCTTCAGAATCTATGTCTTAACCATCCATTGTGCTCTAAGTTTCCGTTTTCACCTCTTACTGCTCTTCAACAGGCTGTCTCCTTCTCAACTCAGGTATTTACCCCAGTGGAGTTCCTTGCCTCCTATATTGCTCTTCTTGCCATCTTCCACCTAACCAACCTTTCCTTTCTTGTCTGTATGAACTACCTACTTGTGCATAACAAATTAGCACAAACTTAACTTAAAACAATGAAACGGACTATCTCACCATGTCTATCGGTTAGGAATGCAGGTGTGGTCTAGCGAGGTGCCACTGGCTCAGGGCTTCTTAAGGGATGGCAGTCAAGCTGTTGGCCAGGGCTGAAGGAGGTGCTTCCAATGTCACACACTTGGTTGTTGTCAACAGATGTCAGTCCTTTAGTGCTGTGGGAAGGGAGGGTATCCATTTCTTGCCCCACAGTATGGCAGTATGGCGATTTCAGCATGAGTCGTCAAGAAGAAAGCAAGGGTGTGCAACAGACAGAAGCCCCAGACTTTGAAAGTATTTGATCATTTGCACCAAATTCTACAGAGCGGCACATGGCGGTACCCTAGGCCAACCTCACAGTAGGTATGTTTGAGTCCACTTGGCTGCTTGCTGCAGCCACTTAGGGCTTTTTTTTTTTCTCATGTTCTTGAGGCTCTTTTTTAATTTCACTGACTTTATCAAGCAGGATATCTTTCTTCAGGGAGGGTTCCTTACTAATCACATGCTCAAAGCACACAGAACCAGCTTCATCATCATCACTTCTCAGGAACGTTCCATCTGTGCTCATCTCAGCATACATTTGTTAGCCATTCTGACCCGCCATGATATTGTAGACTCTATATTCTTTGCAAACACTATCATTCAAGTGTATCAATTCTTCAGTCTTCATTTTTTTTATTGTTTAGCTTTCAAATGCCTGTGAGGCCATTGGAAAGACCATGGCTTGCTTGAGTCAGATGCACTTTGGTCGTTTATGAATGTGTTTGCTTTTTAAAATTTTAAAGAGGTCTTTGGCAACAGAGTTTCCCAATGAAATACATCATTTGATTTTTTGACTGATGCTTCTATGGGCATTGATTGTAGATAAAAGTAAAATGAATTCCTTGACAACTTCAATATTTTTTCAATCTATCATGATGTTATTTATTGGTCTGGTTGTGAAGTATAATCCATATTGGAGACTGTAGTCTTTGATCTTTATCAGTAAGTGCTTCAAGTCTTCTTTAAGCAAGCATGGTTGTGCCATCTGCGTATCAGAGGTAGCTGATGAGTCTTCTTTCTATACTGCTGCCACGTTCTTCACATAGTCTGGTTTCTTGGATTACTTGTCCAGCACAGAGATTGAATAAATACGGTTACAAGATACAACCTTGGCACCCAGCTTTGCTGATTTTAAACCCGGCAGTATTCCTTTGTTCTGCTTGAACAACTGCCTATGTACCTGCAAGAGCACGATTAAGTGCTCTGCAAATCCCATTCTTCATATTATCCATAATTTCTTAGGATCCACACAGTCAAATGCTTATGTATAGTTAATAGGGCACAGTAAGCATTTTCCTGACATTCTCTGCTGTCAACCAAGATCCACGTGACATCGGTAGGGGAAACTTTTCTGAATCCAGCTTGAATTCCTGGCAGTTTGCTATCAGTGTGCTGCTGCCTTGATTTTTTTTTAATATAGATTTTATTGGGGGTTCTTACAACATATAAATACATCATTCATATTAAGCATATTTGTACACGTGTTGCCATATTCATCTACATTATCTATTTGAACCCCTTCAGCATAAGGTCCTCTTCCCCTCTTTCCTCTCATTCTTTATTTTTTTAATTCCAACTCCCCATATTTCCCCTTCCCCCTCCTCCTCCGCCATGAAATTTCAATAATTTACAATTTGTTATTACCTCTTCATATCAGACACTGTCTGCTGTGTCACTTCACTCACCCCACCCTCCCCCCGTGGTCCACACCCCAGAGAGGAGGTCACATGTAGATCCGAGAAATTTGTTCCCCCTTTCTATACCACCATCCCTCCACCCTCCCAGTGTCACCACTCCCCACTAGACTCAAAGGATTATCTTTCATAAATTTCCACGTTTTCAACTCCAATGTGCATCCCCTGGTCTAGCCAAATCTGTCTGGCAGAATTGGGATAATGATAGTCGGTGGGAGGAAGCATATGAAAACATTTCATTTCTACTACACTGCACCTAGACTGGCTCATTTTCTCACTACAATCCCTCTGTAAGAGGATGTCTCTTCACTTATGATGGGCTTTGGGTCCCCAAATCTGAACTCCCCCTCATTTATAATATTATATTTTTAGGTATTTGATACTTGATACCGGATACCTTTGACACCTTATGGTCATGTAGACTGTTGTGCTTCTTCCACGTGGGCTTGGTTCTTAGCTAAATGGCCACTTACTCACCTTCAAGTCTTTAAAACCACAGACACACATCTTTTGATAGCCGGGTACCATCAGCTTTCTTCAATTTTTATTATATTCAGCAAAATTTTGTTTGGATGTAATATAAATGGTATTGTATATAATATTCAAAACTGTTGCATCACCTTTCACTAGAAGAAGCAAAAATATGGATATCTTCCAGGAAGTTGACTGGTGAGCGTCCTGATATAGACAAGTAAGCACTTCCAATATTGCATCTGTTTGTTGATTCATGCCAATTGACATTTCATCAATTCATGGAACTTTGTCACCAATGCCTTTATTGTACCTAGAACTTATTCCTTCATGCCATCAGTTCTCAATCACATGCTAACTCCTTAACTAGTTGAATATTGACCTATTCTTTTTGGTGCTGTGATACTATATTCCTTTCATCTCTTCGTGTGTTGCTTCCCTACACCATTCAACCATTTGTCCAAAGATTCTTACACTATCTCAACTTGAGACTTAGATTTTCTCTTCATTTCTTTTATCTTGAAAATACCAAGGATGTATTGGTTTTCTAACTCTGTGTCTTTGCATATTTCCTTATAATGTTTTACTTTCTCTTCCTGATATGGCCTTTGAAATATTCGGTGTAACATTTTTTTTTTAGCAATATAATACCTTCTTTCTTTCTTAGAGATACCTCACATGCAATAACTTCTCGTAATTTTATTTATTAAGTTTATCAAATTTGTAGTGATAACATCATAAAATCTAGATCTGTACCAAATATGAAATTTAGTCCACATTTTTGGATTAGCTTTCCTTCTTCTTTAAAAATTTTAAACAGTGTTATTGACATACACTCATATGTAAGTATAAAATCCCCAACCAAAGCACAGAACAGTATTAGAGTTTGAATTCTGCTTAACTGGTTTACAGGAGGCTATGGATAAAAGTGAACACCCTAAATTCATTTGCAAGGTCCCTATGTGGATGCAGAAAATCCCCTCTGATCATTGGCCCAGGATGTGAATAGCCTTGCAATCAGACAGAGTGCATCAGAAATTGGATTAATGCAGAGTAGCCAGGTTAATTTTTTTTAGGGCACCAGGACCAATGATCACCAGCAGCCCAGGTAACAAAAATTACACTTCCGAAATCTCTTGATGTTGATTCTGCACGTAGAGCAATAGAGATGCCCTACGTGTGCCACTTAACGATAGAAGCCCTTTTTTTTTTTCAGCTTAAATTTTAACACCTAATCCTTTGTTGCTCCTTTAAGCAAATTATTGGCTTGGATTTAATACATATATCATATAATTTCACATTTCCATCACATCGGGTAGAATGCACAATTGCTACCACAGTGAGTTTCCAACCATTCTTTTTCTGTATGGACTCCTTGGCATTGTCTCCTTTTGCCCCACCTCCATCACTGAACCCCCTTTCCCTGACCTCCATTGACATAACACTTCTGAGATACTCTAGAGTGAACAAATGAAAACTGAAGGGAGCAATACAAACCAAAAGGACAGAAAGTTTTGGAAACCAGATCAGGTTCAGCCCACCTCACGGGGGGTTCTGCCTACAAAGTTGTAACTGTTCAGGTCAGATGTACGCCTTTGATCGTCTATCATTCTTTCTCTCTAGCACTCTGCATAGTAGCCACTTTCCTCCCTTCCCTCAATTTTAGAGCCGGGGAGTTCGCTGGAGATTTATTTTGGAAGTAGTTCCACAAATGAATCCTGGGCTCCCACGGTCACCCATCGCCTCTGCACACCGGATTCCCACAGGTTAGCTCTGATACTGACCCCTCCTGTGACTTCAGATTATGTGGATCCCAATCCTTTTGACCCGCTTTATATTTTTTCTAGTTTTTAAAAATTATTTTCTGCTGTTTTTTTCCCTTTGAGGTTCTTGGGGTTTTGGGGGGAGGGTATATATTTCTGTGTATGAAATCCAAATAGCTACATCTAAAGAGACGGTTGCGTAGGGTTATGGCAGGGCCGAGAAAGAGCTGTCGGCATCACGATCCTGCTGACTCAGGAAAGCTCTGGCTGTGTGACCCTGCAAAGACGTCCTTTCCTCCAACTTCCGCTTCCGCACTGGAAATAGGCGTCACCGTGGCACCCTCCTCACGGGCCTGCAGGAGAACACACAGTGAACCTCACTAGACATTAGCTACAAGTATTTATGATGGTCTTTGTCGCCGCCAGTCAGCTTGATTAGTCCTTTCTTCTGGCTGGAGCTTCGTATCATATTGCTGTCCTGCCCCTATTTCTTGTTTCTGGAGTCTTAACACAATGCTCTATTTGTCATAAGATCCCAGGGATTTTTGAACTGTATGTCGAGGACATGGTAGCGGGAAAGAAGAGAGAGAGAGAGAGAGAGAGAGAGAGAGAGAGAGAGAGAAAGCGAGCAGAGGCTGGGGCTGTTCGACATATGGGGTACAACAGAGGGCTGCCAGCCAGATGGTAAGCAGGGGAGCAGCTTGCCGGGCTGAGGAACACCTGAATGCCCAGTAGCAATGAGCTCTCAGGTGGGTTTGGAATAAGAAAAGGTGGAAAACAGTATGTGGTGTTTTACCCTTCTGACATAGAGGGTGCCCCGGGCCCCCTCCCCCAATATCCTAGCCGGCACCTCTTCCTGACCGTGTTCTTATAAGCAAGGAAGCCGCTCCACTTCACCTGGAAGAAACCCCAAGGCAGGTGAAGGGAGGCTTGGCTGCGAGGTGTCGCGGAAGGTCCTAAGCCCCGGTAGCCTCCGGTAGCATGCCACTGCCTCCGTCCTCCGGCAGAACGAGGTACAACCAGGAGAGACAGCTCCGGGCCCTCCCTCACCGTCACCCCGGCTTCCTCGAGCCACGGCAGGCGCACTCTTTTTATGAGCCTGTGGGGCTGTAAGTCTCCTCCCCTGAGCTTTACGGGCGGCTTCCCATTAGCACAAGGCTGCACAGCCATTTTTCGAGGAGTGCTGCCAGGTGCGCTCAGGCTGACTGAGCCCAAGGACAGAGAGGAAGGCCCTGCCTGCTGGCCCGTGAGAACTCTTCTCTTTTCCGAGCAGATTTTAAGCTTGTGAGGTTTTGCAGCCCCGTAGCCTTGGGAGCTCTTCCTTGCTCATCCTCCCTAGGCAAGCCGCCGGGAAGGGGGGGGGGGGGACTCCCCAACAACGTCCTCTGCTCTGACCGCAGCATAACTCCAGGCCGGCCTGGCAATCCCCTCTGGCTCCTTTTCTTTTATCTACCGTGTTTCCTTGCTGTCCAGCCCACCGTCCACACAGCTGAAGGAGTGACCCATCCCACAGCAACTTACTGAGTGGACTTTTTAAACGTTCTGATATGTCTGGGCAAGATGTTCTTGATGTTCTTGAACACGTATGTCCTGTTAAAAAGAACTCTTTCGGAGGCGAACCCCAACAAAAAGGAGCTCTTCCGAAGCTCCCTCTGCTGAAGAACATTTTCCCTGAATAAAATTCGAATGCCTTCGCTGGCTGTGAGCCTCCGTGGTCTGACTTCTGGCCGCTCTCTGAACTTCTCTCCACACTGCCCTCAGCTCTTGCCCGAACTTCTGAGCACCCACCAAGCTCTGTTTCCAGAGCTTACAAACCACCTCCCTGCCTGCAGCAGTTCCTGGGTGGGGGTGGGGATGTTTACAAACGGTGACTGTGCTCGGCTGCTAACTGAAAGGTTGGGGGTTCAAGGCTACCCAGAGGTGCCTCGGAACAAAGACCTGGTGGTCTACTGCTAAACAATCAGCCTTGGAAAACACTGCAGAGTGCAGCCCCATTCAGACGCACAAGGGATTGCTGTGTGTCAAAATCTACTCGACAGGCTTTCCTGCTGCCTGGAAAAGTCTTAGGCTTGCTCTTAGCACCTGCTGGCTTTGTCTCGTCCTCCCAGTCCCTGCTCACACATCATTCTCCCCACGCCCCCAGGCTAAGCCTGCAATTCCCCTCCTCCACATAACCTTGTTAAGGACTTTTGGTCCAAGTTGATGAACAAATCTGCTTTCCATTCGACAGGCGACAATTCATACATGTTTCGCACCGTACCATCGATTGCAGTGCACACCAAGCACCATTTCCCCCTGTGCTTCCCCCTGTACATTAGCCCTTCTTGCCCCGTGTTTGAACTCCGTCCCAGGCCATATGCTGCCCTTTGCTCTCCGATGGCTGCTCTCCTGGTGTTCCTGTGCCCCATCCATTGTTTGAGAGTTGATCAATGGGGGGTGAGCTCAGTTCTTGAGAGGTGACTAAGGGCCAGAGGCTCAGAGGTCTCACCAGTCTCTGTCTGACCAGTGAGCCTGGTATTTTTTTTTTTGTAATTTTAAGTTTTATTCCCCATGTTCCTCCAGTTTACCCTGTGGAAGCAATGCCAAAGCAATGTCAAAGTGATCCCTTTCAAAGCAATGCCAATGTCAGTCGAGTGCCTGCTAGTCCTGGTCAGGGTCCTGGAAGCTGATGTTCCAGTGGTCTACTAGTCCTCTGATGGTTTCCCTGTCTTTGATTTTGTCTGTCTTCTCTGCTCTGGCGATGGGTCAGGGGACCAATTTTCAGATCATTTTGGAAAACCTTAAAGTGTTTTTCACTTGCTATTGACTGTAAGATTCATGAAAAGAGAGGCCTAGTCTGTGCTTTTCCCCACTGTACAGGCTGCCTAGCAGAGAGTCTCCACACGGTACAGGTTCAGGAGGATGGACAGAAACATGTAATGAAGGATGAAGGGATCTACTTTTTCAGAACACCTGCTAGTCTGCATGTGATCAGTAGAGGGCAGCAAAGGCTCTGAGTTACTGCCTCTAAGTTTGTTTGGGTTTCGTTCCCAGGAAAACTTCAAAAAGAAACTTCCTTTGCTGGTAACACACTCCAGGTTTGGGGGACTCTTAGGGGCAGGTGGGGGAATCAACCATAACACACTCGCCCTTCTCCTTCCTAGAGCCGTCTTCCACCTGTAACATGTACAGGCAATCTAGCAAACCAACAAAGACGGTTCGAGCAGAAAAAGGTCCTTAGGAAATGAAAGCAGATGTTGTACAAACTAAGGCAAGAAGAAAGCGAGTGGCCTGGAGCCTGTACCTTCCTACCTGACGAGTTCGTGTGGGGGAGAGAAGGCGGCCTTATCAATCAAACAGCTGCTTGGGGTTACGGATTCACAGCCTTGCCTTCTGGTGTGAGAGGAGGAGCAGGTACCAGCTAAGCAGCTGTTGTTTGTGTCTCTAGCGTTCGCCAGGGCAGGTTGGGGGCATGTTTATGGTTCTGCCTTCTGTGTGTATCTGTTTCTGCTTACTCCATCTTCTCTTTGTATTCAACAAGCACCAGAGGGTGAGAACCTCAACTTCTCCTACCTTCTTTTCCTCCGGTGCCTTCAACAAGAAGGTTTGCTAGCCCAGGTAGTCACCAGCTGAAACTGCCTCCTCAGCCTTACAAGGTTATTTTCACTCACCTTCTATCAGACAAATCCCACAACGTGTCAAATTCAGCTCTATGATCCAGGGGCACAGATGTTCCAAGTTATCTAAAGAGCAACAATCAATC
>PVJH01006446.1:0-101725 GCA_004026705.1 Nesogale talazaci
AGAAAGCTTTTAAATATATGAGTCTACTTTGAATATCAGTGTAAATATGTTTAAATTCTTAGGGGATCTTTTTTTTAGGATACAGAAATGAAAACATAACTTTGAATCTCTAAGTGAAGTTTTAGTGAAAGCATTTTTGGGATATTCTTCTACACAGCTGTTAACATGACAGCATAGTGTCACATGTTTAACTTCACTAAGGAGGAGGGTAAATCACCCTCAGCACCAGCCAAAGTCAAGTCAAATGAGCTGGATTCCATGCATATTCTCCAACCTTTCTGTCAATTCTGACACCAGGTATCCCTTTCACAGTATGCTTCTTGAGGTTCTTCGTGGGGTTCAAGATTCTGTTAGTGTTGCCACACAAAATGCCCAGACTATTGTAATGATTATGGGATTAAAGAAATAACTGGTTGCAATTTTGAGATCAGAATCAATCCTGAATTATCAGCAACAATTCAGGATACAGTTCTTGTATTAGAATAATTCCTATTCAGTTGTGTCTGTAGCCAGGCATTTGTTTCCAAGACTGATTGGACCTGGCCTCTGCTCTGCTCTGTCAGGTGTTATGGATCTTTTTCTCACATGTCTTTGTAATGGAATTTTTTTAGCTCATTGTAAATACTGGAATTCATACATACTTCTAGCATGGCAGAAAATAAGATGCTCATCTGTCCTGTGCAATATTAGTGAGTTGAGGAAGAAGAGCCCTGACCAGCAGTTGAAACCATGAAGACTAGACCCTTGAATAGTTGTAGTTTCAGAAACCCACAGGGAGTCCCTATAAGTCAGCCTTGTCTCCATGGCAGAGAGTTTGCTTTGGTTTGGTTTGCATGGGTAAAAGAAAGTTTATCAAGACAACTCTTTATGTCTTATTTTTGCACATTTTATTCTAGACGAAATATTTCATACTTTATTCTCTATAAAAAACAGAGCTATGTATTGGAGTGGGAGGAGCTTTCACTTTTAATTGTACATTCCTCTGAAAAATATTATTTTAAAATTGATGTTGATATGCTGTTTTTATACCTTAAAAAATAAATTTTGTTTCTTAAGTTCAGTTGGATTTATCAGATCTTCCTTTCTCAATATTTAGGGCAACATAAATTGAATTTAACTCAGAAAACTGAAGTGGTAAATCCTTTCTAATCTTCCACTTGTACTTTTGGTGATCGCTGTGTATTGGTATGTCCCAACTTTAACAATGTCGTGAAGGAGGTAGTTGGTATTCTTGTTTTTAAGTACCATTGCGTTGGTTCCAACCCATAGCAACCTTTGCACAACAGATGGAAACTGCATGGTCCTGGGCCATGCTCACAATGATTCCTCTGCTTGAGCCCATTGTTATGACCACTGGGTCAACCCAACTCATTGAGGGCCACCCTTTTGTTCATTGCTCCCCACCCACACTTTACCCAGCAAGATTTTCTTCTCTAGGGACTGGATTCTCCTGACAAAATTCCCATAGTGTGGATAGTGGAACCTGGCCACCCTTACCTCTGAGGACAATTTTTGCCATATGATTGAAAGATAGATTGATTTGAGCTTTGAACAGTTTTTGATATTTTCAATATCCTTCTCCAGCACCATAAATCAAATATGTAGATTCTTTATTATTCAGTGTCCAATTTTCACATGTGTATGTGGCAATTGACAATACCATGGTTGATATCAGACAGATCTTGACTGAAAGCCGAGAATACTAGGAAGATGTTCACTGTGTTTTATGACAATGCCAAGGCATTCGACTCTGTAGATGATAACAAACTATGGAGAACCTTAAGAAGAATGGAAGTCCAGGACACTTCATTGTGCTCCTGCAAAACTAGTACATGGATCAAGAGACAGTTATGTAAACAGAACAAGAGAATTCTATATGATTTACAACCAGGAAAGATGTGAGATATGGTTGTATCTTCTCACTATACTTATTCAGTCTATATGCTTAGCAAATCTTGAAAGGAGCAAGATTATATGTAAAAGAATGCAGTATTAATATGGGAAAAGGGCCTATTAATAACCTGTGATGTGCGTGCAAATGGCAAACCTTGCTTGCTGAAAGCAAAGGAGGACTTAAAATATTTGCTGATGAAGATTGCAGATTGCAACCTTCAGTGTGGATTCAAACTCAATGTATAGAATGCCCAAAGGCTCACCATTGGACCAATAAGGTAACATTGTGATAAATGGAGAAAAGATTGAAGTTGTCAAAAACGTTGTCTTGCTTGGATCCACAATGAATGCTCATGAAGCAGCATTCAAGAGATCAAATGACATATTGCATTAAGTAAATCTGTTGCACACAACCTCTTTAAAGTGTTTCAAAACAAAGATTTTAATTTGAGGACTAAGGGTTGCCTGATCCAAGGCATGACATTCTCCATTACATAACCTACACATTAAAGTTGGACATTGAATAAGTTGCTATTATTATTTAGATTCTTACCTTAAAAACTTATTAGCAGCCAAGAAAAATGTTCTTCTCCCTATCTCATGAAGGGACACTTTTTACCCAAGCTTGGTTTAATTGATAAGTCCCTCCACCAAGCCTTCATTTAAGGAGTGGAAAATATTTGCAAACATACGTACTTGTTTCAAGAACAAAGGTCAATTATGGACAAATTGAAACATTACTGGAGTAGAAAAGAGTTCTTTCTTAATAAATAAAAAAAGCACTGGGTAGGTGGAAACACATCTACATACATAAATATGAGCATGTTATTTCAATGAGAAATATATTTAGATATATTATGAATTTAGAGTGTAGTGGTAGAGTCTAGCTTGTCATTCTGGAGATAGTCAATGTGTGGGCATGGGCTGAGAATTTGGGGAGCTGAGGCATTTTCCTCCTTGGAGACAGGAGACACTTTTTTCTGCTTGCTTTCAGAGAGACTTTGTAGCTGACTAGACTTATGGAACTGAGCAAGTGCCCTTAGATGGAGAAGCCATGTAGAAATCCCTGCCAGCACTGAGGTGCTTACAATACCACTGGATCCAGAAGACTTCCAACCCACTGACCTGTGATCTTCCTGCATTTGTTGTCATTGCATATATTTGGTTACTTTGAAGAGGACTTGATAGATTTGCATCAGACATATGGGCTTATATTGGGTTTATGGACTTGTTCTGAACTGGACTGGGGCGTTTTATCAATTTTCAATAGCTCTTGTGTATAAACCTCTTTCTTATATGTATGAGTGTTATAAATTTGGTTCTCTGTACTAACACATTAATGAAGCATTTATTTATTTACTTTTGGCATCACTGCCCTGATGGGAGTAGGAAGCCCAGCCTTGCTCCTGGAGAGCCACTGTTGGATTTGAACTGCCAACCCTGTGGGCTGCAGTCCTGCACATGGCTGCGGTCCTGCACACAACCACTCTACCACTTGGGCTCAGCCCTAATGAAGCATTTAAATGTGCTAATAAGCATTAGATATGGAAACTTTAATTTACTCTCTGTAGTAAGACTTAAACATTTCCGTTTTAAGAGATCAAACATCTTCTGAGGCACACCAAGTCAATATGGGCTACATCAGCAAGGCTTCCTGTGAGATCATCCTGTGCAGCAACATCCTCAGGGGTCCGCAGCCACCTAATCAATGTCCCCTGAGAGGACCGTCTGTCTTGTCCTTCAAATAATAGGATACTGGTTGACTGGGGGAAGAGTGAAACCATAGGAGGATAAAGTGGTAGCCCAACCCCACAGTGCAATGAACTTCAGGTAGTTAGAAGAAGCATCCCTGTGAGTATCCCAAAGAGAGAACTGAGTGCTCTGTGACTCTCTGGAGGATGGTGCTAGGCTCCTCTAAAACAACATAAGGCAAGCAGCAAGCAGCTCCAACAACATGAAAAAAAAAAAAAGAAAGAAAACCACCCAGAGAAACAAAGACTATTTGAGAAGAAGTCTCGAACCTAGCAACATGCATAGAAGAAGCAGACATTGATCTGTAACAGAAAGAAATCTTTAGAATGCATCTTGGAATCATACAGGATATGAGGGAAATGATACAGGAATAGGATGAAATGATAGAGGAGATAAAGGGTAAGAACTAAAGGGAAATAGAAAACCCAAAGGATGCGATAACAAAAGACAGTAGCGAATACATAGTCTTCACTAACAGACTTGAAGCCTAGGATATCTAGGGAGACTTTAACAAACAGGAAATGCAGTCAAATATCATCAGAGAATCTGAAAAAATCCTGGCAGTCTTGTCTGATGCTATGAAGAGGAACAGCATTAGAATAACTGGACTACTCTAACAAAACATAACAAAAGAAACCAATGACAAAAATTGCAAGGGAATTCTTGCAGAACAACTTCCCCAGCTTTTAATGAATAAAAACCAGGCAACCATTAACGAAGCCAAAAGAACACTAGCTAGACTGCATCCCAAGAAGATGTCCCCAAGGCACATAACAGATAACTGATCCAAGTTTGAGGAAAAGGAGGCAATAATGAGAGCAGCTAGGGAAAATCAATCAGTAACTGATAAAGGTACCCAAATAAGAATATTCTCCAGCCTAAAGTGCATATTATGAAGAAAAGAATAGAATGGGCTAACACATTTTAAGAACATAATGAAAATAATGCAAAACCTAAGAATACTCTATCCCGCTAAATTACATATCAAGATAAATGGAGTAAGAGTCTTCCCAGACAAGGAAAAGCTCAAAGAATACATTAAAAGATACTCAGCCCTACAAAAGATCTTTTCCAATCCAGGATGGGGGGAAGAATGTGACTTACTGAGCACAAATAAGAGACCACCATGTAGAATAGCACCACCCAGAGGCAAACAAAGAAAAAACAGCACCCAAGATAGCATTGACTTAAAGGTAGTAAGAAGTCAAGAATAATGAAACACACACATGTGTGAGACAGGGAGGCAGAAAACACTTAACAGGAAAGGGACAAGTTGACATGACAGAGTCCCCAGATAGATGTAATAACCCTGAATATCAGTGGACTGAACTCAGACATTAAAAGGCAGAGGCTACCAGACTGGTTTGGAAAACACAACCAGTCAATCTGCTGCTTACAGGCAACACTTTTGAAGATTACAGAAAAAAATAAGTTGAGAATCAGAGACTGGAGAATGGTATACCAAGAAAATGTTAATTCAAAAGATGCAGGAGTTGCAGTCCTAATCTCGGACAAAATTGATCTCAAGGTGGAAACCATAACAAGGGGCACAATATAATGCTTAAGGGAAGAGTAGATCAAGAACCACTGAATACAATAAATATATACACACTGATTGAGAGACCCACAAGATTTGTCACATTTCAAAATAGAAGAAAAGGAATTGCAGGCTCAACAACTATAGTAGGGGACTTTAATACACCCCTTTCTGAGAAAAGTAGAGCACATGGAAAGAAACTTAACAAGGAGGCCTCATATCTAAGCATTATGATCAGATGACTTGACTTGATAGATATTTTCGGAGCTCTCCACCCAAATGCAAAAATATCCACATTCTTTTCAAGTCCACATGGCACTTACTTGAAGCTAGACCACATGCTGGGACACAAGGTGAATCTGTGTAAATTCAAGGACAAAGAAATCATACAGACATGAACAAAGGAACCACTGATGCGCCAAAAAAAAAAAAAAAAGAAATCATACAGACTTCTCTCTCAGATCACTATGCCATAAGACTGGAAACCAATAAGAGGATAATTAATAAAGCAAAGATAAACAATGGGAGGATGAATAACTCTATGTTGCAAAAGGAGTTGGTACTGGCCTAGAATAGATAAATTTCGACAGTTTCTGAAATCAATGAGAATGAGAATACAATGTACCCAAACCTTTGGGACACAGCAAAGGCAGTTAACAGAGGAAATTTGATAGCAATATATGCATACATGAAAAAGGAAGAGAGACGTATGATTGACATGCTGACACAATGCTGCTAAAAGTTGGTTTTGGAAAGGATTAACAGAATCAACAGAACTAAACAAACTGAGTCAAGGAAAGGAAGGAACAAATGTCATTAGCAAGGATGAAGGTTGAAACGGTACCTTACAATGGACTCTAATGAAATCAGAATGATAAGTATGCAGCACTATAAACGCCTGCTTTATAATGATTCAACAACTTGGAAGATGTTGACAAGTACTTGGATAAGCAATCCCTCCCTAGCCTATTCCAGATGGATATCAAGAATCTCAAAAGACCCATAGCAATAGAGAAGGTTAGCAAAAGAAATAGAGAAGGTTATCAAGGTATTACCAACAGAAAAATATCCCCTGCCAGATGGCTTCACAGGAGAATTCTACGATGCATTCAGGGAAGAACTGACACCTGGCGAAGGGTGCCACAAGAATTGAGAAGCAAAGATTAACATCAATGCAAAAATCCTTAACAAAATACTGGCCATTAGAATACAAAAGCATATAAAGCAAATAATTCACCATGAGTAAGCGGGATTCATAGCAGGGGTTCTGGGATGGTTCATGAAGACCATTAGTATTATTCACCACATTGACATGAAAAATTACATGAATCACATGGTAATATTGATAGATGCAGAAAAGCATTAGAGAACATCCAACACCAATTCCTGCTTAAGACACTCAAGAAGATAGGAATGGAAGGAAAATTCCTCAATATAATAAAAGCTATATATGAAAAACCAATAACCAACATGGTATTCAATGGAGAAAAGACTAAAACAATTCCTCTGAACAAGGGGACAAGACAAGGATGCCCCTTGTCCCTACTCTTATTTAACTTCATACTGGAGGTCTTAGCTAGCTAACCACATATGATAAAGAAAATATATCAAAGATATTTGCCTGTGAAGGAAGAGGTGAAATTACCATTATTCACAAATGATATGATTTGATATGAAATGATATGAGTTCTATGAGGAAAGTACTGGGAACAATAGAGGAATATGGCAGAATGGCAGGATACAACATCAACTAACAAAACTCTATCAGACTATTATAAACTTCAGACAAGACCATGGAAGAGGGGATCAAAAAGGTAATACCTTTCACAATAGCCAAGCACAAATCGAAATATCTAGGGATATACCTGACTCAAAAAACAAAGCAAAAGATGTGTAGGAGGAAAATTATAAAACAGTAATACAGGGGCTGAGCCCCGGTGGCGTAGTGGTTGTGCGTGGGACTGCGGCCCACTGGGACGGAGGTTCAATTCCAGCAGTGGGGCTGGGCCTCCTACTCCTACCACCGAGAGCAGTGATGCCCAAAAACAAACAAACAAACAAAAAAACCAAAAAAAACCCAGTAATACAATAAACCAATATTGACCACTACAAATGGAAAAATATTCCATGCCTATGGATCAGAAGACCCAATATAGTAAGCATGTCAGTTCTACCCAATTTTAATGCTATACAATTTTAATGCTACCCCAATGCAAATACCATCATCTTTCTTCAAAGAATTGGAAAAACTGATTATCAGCTTCATATTAAGAGAGAAGAAGGCCAGAATTAGCAGACAACTCCTCAAGAAGAAGAAGAGAGTGGGAAAGCTTGCTTGACCTAAATTTAGCACCTATTATACAGCCACAATGATAAAAACAGTGTGGTATGGGGATAAAGACAGATACTCAAGCCAATGGAAAAGAAGTGAAAACTCAGGAATAAAATACTAGCACACAGAAAACTGATCTTTGATAAGGGTTCTTAAATTATTGGATGCAAAGTGGATGCCCTCTTTCACAAGCGGTGCTGGAAAAATGGATATCTACCTGCAGAAAAATGAAGAAAGATCCTTACCTTACTCCATACACAAGAATAAATTCAAGGTGGATCAAAGATGTTAAGGTAAAGCCCCAAACTATTAGGGCCATCAATGAGGGCAATGGGACATACCTGAGAACTTTGGTGCATATAATACATAGGCTATCAGGAATAGGGAAGGACACAAATACAGATTAGGCACAAATTGACAAGTGGAATATACTGAACTTGAAACACCTCCTTACATCAAAAGAATTCACCAAGAGATTAGGAGGGCCCACAGACTGAGGAAATATCTCTAACAATTACACATCACACAATGACCTTATTGCTAAAATCTACAGTACTAGCTTCCAAAAAAAGAAAAAAAAAACCTAATTGTCCACCAAGGAGGTGATCAGTGGACCTGAGCAGAAGACTTACAAGAGCATATATCTGAATGACCAGTAAACATATAAGAAAATGTTTCTGATCTTTTGTCCTAAAAAAATACAAAGGAAAACAACTAACACCTTCAAAGATAGCCCAATTCAAAAAAATCATAAATGTTTTAGAAGAGCTGTGGTGAGATTGGAACTCTCATTCACTGCTGCTGGACCTGTAGATGTTTTAGTCCAGGTAGACTAGAGAAACAAATTCATAAAACACACATATGTATATAAGAGAGAGGTTTATATACAAAAGGAATACAACTTTGTGAAAACATCCCAACCAAATCCAGTCCAAGTCTACAAGTCTGATATTAGCTCATATATCTAATACCAGTCTATAAAGTCTTCTTCAGATTCATGAAGCACATGCAATGATGCCAGGTCAATCACAGGCCAGTGGGTGCAGAGTCTTGTGTATCTAGTGGTGATAGAAACATCTCAGTAGTGGTAGGGGCTTCTGTGGGTTTTTTCAAGTATCTCGGCATTGGCAGGAATCTTTATGTGACTTTTTTGGCTTCTGAGGTCTGATTCCATCCGGGTACACTCATGTGGCTTCTCCTCCAGGATGTCTCACAGAGATTCAGCCTTGTGTCTTATCTGTAGAGCATCTCCAAGAACCTGAGTTGTGAGTCTGTTATCTCCAAGGGGGGAAGACGGCCACATTTCCCAAATTCACAGGAGAAAACCATGCCCACACAGAGAGCTCATTGACTATCTCCAGACTGACAGGCTAGACTCCACACCTACACGCTTAATCCTGAAATTGACACCAGATTAGTGACTGCCATTATGTACAACTATTATGGAAATTGATTTTGTGATATCTGAAGTGGATGGAGATTGGGCAACCCCTTTCTGGGCATATACTCAGAAGAGGCAAGAAACAGGGCACTAGTAATTCTTTTTATATAGTTATATATAGAGAAAGGTATATAAGATAAGAAACAGTTAACTATCTATAAAGCAGTACAGATTGCTCAGTGCAACTCACTTGCGTGAGGCAGCTAGAAGACCAGCAGTCCTTCAAGTCTTGAGGGCCGCTGAGTAGTCCTCTGTAGAGCAATTCAGGCTATCTGGTCACAGGCAGCAAATGGCAGAGCAGGTCGCCAACAGTCAGCCAGATGGCAGAGTCCAACAGTCCCCAGCTCAAGAGATGTATATCCCAGGAGCATGGCGAAGTAGGGCTTGAAGGAACCTCAAGTCACAGCAACACAGTCCACGATTAGGTGTCCCACAGGTAGTATTGCTTGGAGGTCGAGGCACAGGACGAACAAGGCAGCTGTTTGGTCCGAAGATCCGGAAGCAAGAGAGAGGGTGGGACTCGCTGAGTGCTTCCTATCTCTGCCCTTCAATTCATCCCGCGTGTTCATTGGACATGCCGTCACAGCAGACCTACTAATCTTCTGTGGCCATGTTGGCATAACAAGCTTATCCATCACACACCCCATCAGACTTGGCCGGAAAACATTCTGAAAGGTCAACAATCAGACCTGGAACTATTTATAGACTTTTCTTTGTTGTTGTTGTTTGGTTTTCTTTTGTTGTTTTGTTTTGCTCTGCCTTGTTTTGTGTTTATCATATTCTCTGCAAGTCTATCTAGATAAGATAGGTAGGATGAATAATCCAGCAGACAAAACAAGACCGAAGATTTCCAGGAGATGCAAGATAGAGAAGGTGGATAGGGAAGGCAGGGAATGGAAGTCAGTGTTTATAAACCCAGGGACGAGGGAGCAATTAGTGATCTAAAATCAATGGCAAGGAGGGCGTAGAATGCCTGGTAGGTTTTGATCAAGGAAAATGTCACCAAGAGGAATTACTGAAGCCCAAAAGAAGGTCAAACATGATAATGGGACAAGAGGAAAGTAAGAGGAAATAGAGGAAAGAACTAGGAGGCAAGGGGCATTTATGAAGGTCTAATTGCAGGCATGTACACATGCAGATATATTTATGTATGATGATAGAGAAATATATCTATTTACATATATTTATATTTCAAGTATCAAGATAGCAGACAAACATTGGGTCTTTACTCAAGTACTCCCTCAATACAAGACAATTTTTTCCAAATAACCTAGCATTCTGTGATGCTCACCTTCCTGACATGATCGCAGAAGACAAAATGGGTGCATAGCAAATGTGGTGAAGAAAGTTGATGGTGCCCTGATATCAAAGATATGGCATCTAGGGTCTTAAAACCCTGAAGACAAACAAGTGGCCATCTATCTTAGAAGCAACAAAGTTCACATGGAAGAAGCACACCAGCCTATGTGATAATAATGTGTCAATGAGATCTGTTATCAGGTATCAAAGACCCAGAAAATAAAGCATATTGATATGAATGTGAATGGAGTGGCAGCGGGGGGGGGGGAGGTAGAATGGAGACCCAAAGCACATCCTTACACAATTGGACATCCCTTCACAGAAGAGTCACAAGGAAGAGATGAGCCAGTTAGGGTACTCTATAGCACCAATGAAACTTAAAATTTTTCTCTAGCTCTCTAATGCTTCTTCCCTGCCCACTATCATCACCTCAATTCTACCTTATAAATCTGGCTATACCAGAAGATGTACATGGGTATAGAAAAGAGCTGGAAACACAGGGAATCCAGGACGAATAAACACCTCAGAACCAGCAATGAGAGTAGCAATATCAGGAGGGTAGCGGAAAGTGGGAAGAGAAATGGGGTCCAATCACAGTAATCTACAAATAACTCCCTTCTTAGGGGGATAGACAACAGAAAAGTGGATGAAGGGAGATGTGGGTGAGTGTAAGACATGAAAAAAATAACAATTTATAAATTATCAAAGGTTTGTGAGGGAGAGGGGGTGGGGAAAAGAGGGGAAAAATGAGCTGATACCAAGGACTCAAGTAGAAAGACTGTGCTTTGAAAATGATGCCAACAAATGTAAAAATGGGCTTGACATAAAAGCTGTATGAGCCCTGAATAAAATGTTTGGATTGAAACTGTGATAGTTTTCATTGTACGGCTCCTACAGTTGTTGGGTGATCTGTGGCAAAGTTTTACTTGCAAGTGTATTTATGAAATTATTCTATAGTTTGAGCATTGTGTTGGTTAACATTTTTCTGGAATGGGTACAAATATGAAACTGCCACGAAGTTGGCCAAGAAGCTGCCATCCAAATTTCCTGGTGAAAACTAGAGAGTGCTTTCCATGTGTCATCAGTTTGTTGAAACATTTCAATTGTCATTCCATCAATTCCTGTAGCATTGTTTTTGGCCTGTAATATTGTTTTTGGCAGAACTTAAACTTTTTCCTTCAGTAAAATTGTTTCTTGATTATATGCTTCCTCTTGAAATGGTGCAATGTCGATTACTTCTCTTCAGTACAGTGACTGTATTTTTTTCCATCTTTAGATGATTCCTACATTGGTCAATATTTCACTCATAGAATCTTTGAGTATTGCAACTCAAGGCTAGAATATTTTCATGAGTTATTTCAGTTCAAGTTATAATGGACATGTTCTTAGTTTTAGGTTTTCTAACACTTGTCAGATCTTTGCACATTTGATATTTGACTTTGTCTTCTCAAGTTATGTGACAGGTAGGCTTGTACCAACATGGAAAAAGAAGATAGGTAGGTTTGTTGAGACAACATGACCACATGTAAGATCAATTGAAGGGAAGAGATATAAATGGCTCAGCGATCCCCGCCCTTGGTCTCTTCCTCTTGGATCTTCAGACCAGCTGGCTACCTTGTTTGTCCTGTGCCTGGATCTCCAAGCTACAGTACCCGTGGGACACCTAACCTGTAGACTTTGTTGCTGTGAGTTGAGGTTCCTTCAAGCCTGCTTCACCACGCTCTTGGAATACACATTACTTGAGCTGGGAACTGTTGGACTCTGTCATCTGGCTGACTGCTGGTGATCTGCTTTGCTGTTTGCTACCTGTGGCTTGATGACCTGAATTCCTCTACAGAGTAGTACTCGGCGGCCATCAAAACTTGAAGGACTGCCAGTGTACTAGCTGTCTCACCCAAGTGAGTTGTACCAAGCCATTTGTACTGCTTTATAGATTAGTTAACTGTTCATTTCTTATGTTAGATATCCTTCTATCTATATAAATATATATAGAGGATTATTAGTGTCTTGGTTTTGTTTCTCTAGAGAAAGCTGTCTAACACAAGTTGGTCTTTGCAAATTTCTTTGCAAACTTACTTTGACTTTATCATTTCTTCCTTTGATAGGTTACTATTAAGATTGCATTTCAAAATCTCTTCTGATAGCCATGTTGGATTTTCTTTATGTCTTTTAAATGACATTTTGCTTTTTTCATGAATGATGTTGCA
Organism: Nesogale talazaci; assembly: GCA_004026705.1. Classification (NCBI taxonomy): domain Eukaryota; kingdom Metazoa; phylum Chordata; class Mammalia; order Afrosoricida; family Tenrecidae; genus Nesogale; species Nesogale talazaci. The sequence continues at coordinate 12,462 of PVJH01006446.1, forward strand.
GATGTCTTCCATGGTCATCAGATCTTCTGTCACTGGTGTTTAATGAACAAATCTATTCTTGAAATGATCTCAAAATTCAGGTGGGATATACTCAAGATCATAAAGTCAAATATATTTAGGCATAGACATAAGAAACTTGAAGAGTAAATAGAACTATCTGATATATCATGACAGTAGCCACTCTAAACATGTTTCAACTTCTTTCTTCACCTATTAAATGGTCACTTAATCTGGTATCAATTTGAAGATTGGGAGTAGGGGTGGCGTCTAGGCTGTCAATCTGGAGATAGCCAATGAGCCCTCTGTGTGGACATAGCCTTCTCCTGAGAATTCTGGGAACTGTGGTCATTCCTTCTTCGAGGCAGAGACACTATCTCTCTCAGTTCACTTCCTTGGAGATTTTCGAATGATGACGCATGCTGTCTGAGTGACTCACTGCTCACTTGGACACAGACACATTGCAGCACGCTAATAGATCCTGAGCCCTGGAAGCTGGAGGAGGCACGAGGAGACCCCTGCCAGCGCTGAGATGCTTCTACCACCACCGGATACACAAGCCTCTGTACCCACTGGTCTATGATTGTCCTGGTGTCATTGCATGTGCTTCATGAATCTGAAGAGGACTTATAGATTGGTATCAGACATATGGGCTAATATTGGACTTATGATCTTGGACTGGGCTATGCTGGGATGTTATCTCAATGTTCAACTGTTTTTGTATATAAACCTCTTTCTCATACACATCTGAATGTCTAGGGATTTGTTTCTCTAGTCTACCCACAATAACAAGAGAGTGGAGTTTTTTCTGGTCTGACTAGCAAAGAAGACCTGATGGCAAAACCACCGATTGCATTTTAATAATACAGATCAAATAATATTACACCAAATTTAATGGACCAATGGAACTTCTTTTATTGACAGTTTTCTTAGCATCTTTTTCTGATATCCAATAGTAGCTATTTCATATCTTTATCACCTTTCCAAAAATTTGTCCCAACTCTTTTCTTCCTCATTCTCATCTGACAGCCTGCTTCTTAGAGAGCACTGCATGGGAATTAATCCAAATCTCTTCATCTATTGAATCATTTCCTTTTCTTTGAAAAGATTAAATCTTCTCTTTCACTAAAAGATTTTTTAGTGAACTTTTCATTAAAAAGTTCTTTCACTGTTCCTTCATATTTTTGCTATTATATTTTCAAGCTCCCGCATGTCAGATTTATTCTCAAGCTTCTGTCTCATACTTCATTACTTTTTCTGAATCTATTTTCCTACCTGGGAAATGAGGACAATAAATATTAATTTTTCAATGTTATGAGTATCAAGTGAGGTTAATCAAGAGAGACTATGTACATAATATTTATTGTAAAGGGCTACATATCTTAAGGAATTATAAATTATAATCTATAATTTTTAATTGTGCAAATGCTTTGTTGAGTACTTCAGAATTATTAGATTTAGGTGTATAATATGTATGAAAGGGACTTGGAAAAATAAACTCATGAAAAAACCAAGGTAGGAAAAAAAATCAAGTTTGTACTGAAAGGAAATAGAAACTTCATGAAAAGACATTGAAAAGCTTGTAGTTTAGCAGTCATTTGGATGCCATGCACCCAACTTTTTTTTCCCTGTTAGGTAATATTTCTTTCTTTAGATTTAATAATTTTAATTATAAAAAGAATTCAAAATTGATTTTAAAATTATGTATCTTCTCAGGTTCAAATTAGTAAATCGATATAGCATTTGAGCAAACAGAAGGACATAAAACACCTTTGAACACCATGATAATACATTGCAGATGCTTTTTTGGACAAGTTGCTCATTTCCTAAATAGATTTCTTTGAGAGCTCTTCTCATTTAATAAAATAATGAATTGGAAAAATATGAACAGATTGTAATACTGAAAAGAAATGAACTTAACAACCTGGAAGAGCAACAATCACCAGTGGACTGAGTAACAGTGTGGGAGATTTTGGCACGCACAATTTATGTATGAAAAATATCTAAAATTTCTGGCATCTAACTTTACAACAGATTGCATTGAAGTGAATTTTGTTAAAAAAAGGAGCACTTTTTGTGCCCTAAGAAATAATGTTTTATATCTGCATGTTTCCTAATTTTTAAGATCCTATTCCCTCATCATATTCTTCCTTCTTTCCTTCATTTCAAAAATACAAAAATAAAAATTTACCAAGATTGTTATAATGAAGGCTATAATCTTTCCTGTTTTATTCCATATTAGCTAGTAAAGTGAAAAGCTAAATCCCTTGTTTGAATATCATGCTTAGTGTTGATACTTTGTTAAAAGAATTATGATAATTTTATGGACATTCTTATTCTAATTTTATTTTGCTACCTGTGTAATTTTGAACAATTTGTAATAATGTTAACATTATTGAACCTCAGACTCAATTTATAAGAAAGAAATAACACTTTCAAAAAGTGGTGACAATCAAAACAAGCTAGTAAATTTTAGAGTGTTAAAACTATAAATTGTATGAATTATGCAAAACCATATTTTGCACATTATCTACACACAAGGCGATTTTACTATTTGAGTTTTTTGGCACTGTGTGCTAAAGATTCCCAGAAGTTGCACTTTTATTTTTTTATTCATATATTTGGCATTGTATAGGAATAGCCCAAAGACCATTACATGAATTTGCATGATTTGAGTTACCAAGTCCCTGTGTGCAGGGTTGTGTGGATTTAATGGTGGTGTCTCTGACAGCTCTCCGAATGACTTGGTGGCAGGCAGGTGAAGCCGGGAGAGAGGGGGTAGGTTCTTAGGACCCTCTTTATGAGGAAATCATGCTCACAAGGAGGCACCTCTGGACTGTGACTAGAATCCACCCCGACTCTTCAAGTTGACACAAATGATGTCACTATCACAACTCACCTAAGTAATTTGACGAAGATCCCAAAGCAGAGCAAGGAAGGGAAAAAATCCAGATTTCAATATTGACTTTTATTAATTCCAGTATAGCACCAGTTTCCTTTCTGTTCTCCCCAGGGTAGAGTCACACCATTTAACATTGAAGGAACCACGTTCACAAGCGTTCACAAGCACTCTGCACCACTGGGTAGAATAGGCATTTCTGTGTGCTTGGATAATTCTCTTGAAGTATTAGACCAGGCATTTTGCTTCAGCAATTTCCTTTTATATTTTGAAGAATCTGTTATGAGTGTATTCTACCTTCTGGGGGTGGGTGGGGATGCTATTAGTAGGAGATGGAGAGAAAATGAAAATTCAACAGGATTTTAATATAATATGCCTTTATTTTTGAAAAGCCTTCGAACTCTTGTAGGATAATAGGGAATCATGTTTTCTGGAAAATCCTATGGGACAATTCAACACTGTCTCACAAAATCAGTGTAAGTGATGGCACAAAAAAACCCAGGTGATTTGAATCATTTAATTTGCCTAATTATTTTTTCTTCTAGTTATATATTTTTTTCTTTTTTTGGGGGGCATCACTGCCCTCTGGTGGTCTTCTATTTATATTGTGAGGGAAATAATTTATAAAAGTTTATAAGAGAAAAATTAATAGAGTTTTTTTTTAAGAAAACCAAAGGTTTGGTTAGTATTTTGCATTTATTTAAATTTTTCATGTAGTAAAATTTAGTATACTGTTTAATCTCCATGCTCTCTAATAAACACAAAGCATATGTGATTTTGAATTTCCCTTCCTTTTACTCAAAGACTAATAATCTCCACTTATATTTCTTGTTGAAATCACTTACTTAACTGAGCAGCATCGTCAATGGAATATTGGCACAAATTAAAAAATAAAGCTTTTATTTAAAAAATTATAGCTAGAATGATATAAAATATAAGTTTTGATTTAGCAGATTTATAAAAGGTTGCTCATGAGGCTAAAACTTAAAGAACAGTAAGTTAAATAATCTTCATTTTCATGATGATAAAGTTCACAGGCAAATTTTACTTATAATTTTTGTTAGGAAATTTCTTGTCCAGGAAATATAAAATATCATGTTCTAAGGATATCTGTCTCATTCTCTAACTTCCTGAAACCTAAGTTGTTTTATAACAAAAATAATTTTAACAAACCAACTCAAAGATTGTAATTCAATTCAAGATGGATTTGACTGAAAATTTTGATTTCTCAACTAAAATTAGTTAGCAATAATACCCATCTTGAAAGATTGTTCTAAGCATTAACTGACTTCTTATGTATAAATTATTTAGGGCATTGAATGGTGCATAATAATGGTTTATTGAATATTAACTCCCATTTAAAAAATCATTTTATTGGGGGCTCATACATTGCTTTTCACAATACATAAATGCATATACTGTGCCAAACACCTTCATATCCCTGCTGCTGTCATTCTCCAAATATCTGCTTTTTCACTTGAGCCCTTGATATCAGCCTCTCATCCTTTCCCCCTGTCCTTACTCCCCCCTCCCCCACCAACCCTCAATACTTTATAAATTATTATTGTTTTGTTATATCTTACACTGCCCGGCGTCTCCCCTGACCCACTCCTCTGATGTCTGTCCACCAGATAGGAGGTTATGTGTAGATCCTTATAATTGACTCCCTCTCTCTACCCCACCTTCCCTCCACCCATCTGGTAACTCCACTCTGACCACTGGCCCCTAGGGGTTCATCTGTCCTGGGTTTCCTGTATTTCCAGTTCCCATAGCTAGCAGTGTACCTCCTCCAGTCCAGTCGAATTTGTAAGGTAGAGTTGGGACCATGATAGTTGGGAGGAGGAAGCTTTCAGAAACTAGAGGAAAGTTGTATCCCTCATTACCACCTAACTGCAACTTGACTGGCCCACTCCTCCCTGCAACTGAGTGTAAGGGGATGTCCAATGGTCTGCAAATGGCCATTGGGTGCCCATCCTGTTCTCCCCCTCATTTGCAGTGATGTGATTCTTGTTCTTTGATGCTTGGTATCTGCTCCCTTCGACCTTTCATGATCATACAGGCTGGTGTGCTTCTTCCATGTGAGCTTCGCTGCTTCTGAACTAGATGGCCACTTGTTCACCTTTGAGCTTTTAAGACACCAGATACTTTATTGTGTGGTGGCTGGGCACCATCGGCTTCCTCTACACTGTTTGCCTCTGTGCCCTTTTGTCCTCAGTGATCATGTCTGGAGGGTGGGCACATAATGATATGATATCTGTTCTTTGATGCCTGATACCTGATTCTTTCCACACCTTGTGATTGCACAAGCTTCTTCTATTGTGGGCTTTGTTGCTCCTGAGCTATATGACTGCTTGTTACCCTCCAGCCTTTAAGACCAAAGATGCTTTTAATAGCCAGGAACCATCAGCGATTGTCACCACTCTTGCTCTTGCCTCCACATGTCCTCAGAGATCATCTCAGGAAGGTACACACACAGGGATACTGTTTTTCTTGTTTGATGCCTGAGACCTGATCCTTCCTATACCTCGTGGCCACACTGGCTGGAGTACTTCTTCTGTGTGGGCTTGGATGTTTCTCAGCTAGAGGGCCATTTGTTTATCTTATGGCTTTGAGACCCCAGCCTCTGTATCCTTTGATAGCTAGATGCCACCAGTTTTCTCACCACATTTGCTTATGCATCTTTTTGACTTCAGTGATCATATTGGGCCAGTGAACATCATGGAATACCAGATTAATAGAACAAAGTGTTCTTGCATTGAGGGGGTGTCTGGATGGGGGGTCCAAGGTTCATCCACTACCCTAGAACTATATGTACCTGGATTTATTCCCTCCTTATCATAGATAATTATATTTACATATGTACATGCCTATGTTTAGACCTCTGCAAGTGGCCTCTGCCCTCTAGTTCCTTCCTTTATTTCCTTCCGCCTTCCTCCTGTCCCACTATCATGCACAGCCTTCATTTGAGTTTCACTACTTCCTCTCAGTGACATTGCCGTTGCCACTCACATCCTCCTCAACACCGATTCTGGACCACTTGCTGCTCCCCCCATCCCTGAGCCTGTCCATGCTCCCTTTCCTCTCTCTCTCCCCTAGTTGTTTTCTCTTCCAGTCTGTTCATCTAGGAGCGCTACCTTCCTGAATGGGAGAACGTGGGTGCTAGGGGCGACCTGTAGGTTTCGGCCCTGGGACCCTGGGTGGTTGCAGGGAGGAAGCAGAGTTCGCAGATGGATCAGGACTTGTACAACGCTGTGGGACGCGGGACAAATTGTTGAAAATGGGGACTGTCCCGCCAAAAGCGGCATGTCTGGTCACGCCCTTACATGGAAGGGAACCGTGAGAGATGGGCACTGCTCCCCTAGGTGGGGGTCGCGAGTGGATGGCTGCTATGTGGTGGTCAGACACGGTCTTGAGGAGTCCTATACAACAGCCGTTCTGTTTCTGGGCCAGCGATCAGGGCAGGCAGTGGATGCGGGGAGGCCCTGTTTGGTGGCAACGCACATAAAGGTTGTCCACTTGGTGGGAAATCCGCACTATATAGACCCAGACCGGGGGCTTGAGGCAAAGAAGATGTGCGGCAGCGTTCCCCCCTGGAAAGAGGTGCACTTGTAGGAAGCTTTCCACTCACCAGCACACTTCCACTTGACCCCTCAGACACCAGATTCACAGGAGCTCCTTGTATGGGCTGCTTACCTCGGTGCTGTCTTGACCCCCGAACTATTATTTTTATTGCTGTTTTTCTTTTTAATACTATTATTTCAGAAATCATTTCATTAAAACAGTGTTGAAAAATGGCTTCTACTTGAAGATTTAAGAAATACTACTGTTCAAATGATATTAGTCTTATATATATTAATGTTATTTATATATTAGTCTTTATGTAATTTTCAATCACAAAAATCAGGAAATATGATGTAGATAAGTGTTTCCAAGAGATGTTGGCTATTTTCTATAAAATTACAATTTTTAAGGAGCACTTTTCTATACATGTCAATCTCATGCGTAGTAAACAATTCTTTTATATTGCCTTCCTTAAGTCCGCTTGAGTGGCAACTCCTCTTTTAATGGGTATCTATACAAAATAGGATCTCGCTTACAAAAATCTTCGGCAGCCTCATGGTTGCATTCTTCTTCTTTCACTCAATAAGCCAATACAATACCAGCACAATTATGAAAGATATGCAGTGCCAACATGGATTTGGCCTCGTGCCAAGTCAGTCACGCACAATCACAGAGACTCGTAGCTCTCTCCTCTTTTTTTTAAGCGTCTTTAGTGCTTCCTGCATTCAGATGTAGCAACTGCAACCCCGGAGCACTTTCCTGTGCTGACAATGAAGATGTCTGCGCATTCTTTAACTATGGATGTCCTTAAACCCTGTTTCTTTGACTTCTTTCAAAAAGTAATTTGTAAAACACTGTAGAATCAGATTCCTTTACAAAGCATCTCTATTCTTCATTACTTCCTAACTCCCCAGACAATGAGAGATTGCTGAATATTTTATTTTGATCACATTTTATCTCTGATCTTCCCCATCCCCATTCCTTGCCCCCTACATGCAGAATTTGAATGGTTTTCTGTCACCTCTCATGTCATATGGTAGCTTGCTTCATGTTCAGATAATTTTCTGCTCCTGGTGTATAAAAAATCATTATTCTTCTGCTTCTACTTTGGCATCTGTTTTTCAGATCTATATATATGTAATTAATCTTATGCAGGTCTTTGCTTACGTTGCTGCTTGGTGAGTATTGGTGTAGCCGAGTCTGTCTAAATTGAAGGTAGGGTGGCTGTAATAGTCACCACTCATCTAGGGCAAAATATGAAAATGAGTCAGTAGTGAATCCAGGGTCTCTTTTTCTCCACCTCTTGGATGTCCACAGAGTCAACGCCTGCTGTGGTACTTCTGTATTCTTTCCCCTTTTCCTTTCCACTGGTAAAAAATCCAGTTGTCCCTGAGCAGCTCTGAAAATATCATTTAATACCTCCCCCCCCAAAGAAAACCATGAGTTTTTGAATATTGAGTCCCATTTGAGGGACAGTGTGTCTTTTATTTTTGTTGTTTTTTTGTTTGTTTTTGTTTTTGGGGCATCACTGCCCTCTGGTGGTGGAAGTAGGAGGCCCAGCCTTGCTGCTGGATTTGAACCTCTAACCCAGTGGGCTGCAGTCCCGCACACAACCACTACGCCACCAGGGCTCAGCCCAGTGTGTCTTTTATATCATATTATATTGGTAATTAGATTGGTCTGGGTCTTAATAAATGAATAAAAACCAATGCACTTACCTTCTGCTTAGTAGTTGAGCACCTGATAAGCACATCTAATGAAGTGGAAGCTCATGTTGTTCCATTCTGATCCTCTTTACTGGGCGAACACAGCCATCCCCCAGCTGCTTATCGCATTGGCGACTGAAGGTTCATAGCTGCATCTTTTTCTGGAGAACTCTCTCCACAGAGTCACCCCACCTGAAAATTCCTGGATGATTATCTCACCAAATTTCCGGAACCAAATAGAAGACAAAATCATCACTATCAAATTGATTGCAACTAAAATGTCTTATATGGAAACTAGAATTGCCCTACTGGGCTGAGCACCTCATAAAAATGGCTAATATCTAGTACAAGAATTACATCACTTTGCATAAAGCTACAATGACTGTTGGGTATCTTCTATGTTCCAAAAATGTTTATGTTGAAGCTAGTTCCCAGGTGAATCTCTCTCTACTTTTTCCTCAAACTCTGCTTTGCATTCTCCACTGCATTGCATGTTCCTTCTGGGAGTCTCCCAAACCCACTGCCACTGAATCAATTCTGACTCAAATCACGCTGTAAAAGACTTCCAAGGCTGTGAATATTTGCTGAATAAAAAAGCCTTACCTTTATATATACATCAGAGCAATCCAATCCCAAACCCACTGTATCACCAGGGTTCATTGTTCATGAGAGTACTGGCTCAGAATTATTTGCACACGAGTACATGTACTTAGCTTTTTTTCTAGGGATATGACCAAAGTTTCTGAGCATATGCATCTCTGAATCAGTGTGGTAGTTAGTTGTTTTGTGAAGTTGGGTGGACCAGTATTCTGCTATTTTTTGATCTTTTTGAAAGCAGCCAAGCAATTGTGGGGAATATAGACTTCCTTGATCGGATCACAGACTTGATATGACTAGGGGACGTTTCATTCATGGTTTGGCCTATCCTTAGTCTGAACTGAAAGTGTGTGAAAGCTTGCACCTCCATACTCCTGCATTTAGACTCAGAATCTTGGTTATCTACTTCCTGCTTATTGCCTCCTGATCCAAGAAGCCATCTTAGATTCATTTACCAGATATTGGGTTAACCAGCCTCTAATCTTCCTGCTCCATCTTTTGGCTTCTATTTCACTAATCCTTGTAGCCAGGAGAAGCCTTCAGCTACCCTCTGACACATGGCCTTAAACGAGTCTGGGCTTCCTCATTTCCAAAATTGAGTCTATTTCTTTCTCTTTTTTTGGCATCATTGCCCTCTGTTGGTCGTGGGAGCTACCCAGCCTTGCTCCCGGAGAGCTGCTACTGGATTTGAACCGCCAAGCCAATGGCCACAGTCCCGCATTGAGTCCACTTCTTAACATAAATCTCTTCCTATAAGCATACAAGCAACACTGGTTTTGTTTCTCCAGAGAACACAGTCTCATACAACCAACAACTCATAAGACCCAGAAGAAAGGAGGGGGTTTTCAGAAAGAATAGAATATTTCAAATAAAAACAAAACAATCTTGGAGGTACTCCTCCTTAGAAAAAAACAGAAGTTTGATCTTTTTGTTCATTTCCTATTGTATATCTTTTGGATTATATTGAGCAGGGGATCTAAGTTGCTCAGGGCCAGTACATGTTTTATAACTTATCAGTAGTAAGAAAAATAAATCGTATATTAGAAGATGCACGTGCTTTTGGGATTCATGGAAAGAAAAGCATATATGAGTGATAGAATGGAGAAATTTAATCATGTACAAATTTTATCCCTAAAAATTAATTTTTGCTGAGCCCCGGTGGTGCAGTGGTTGTGTGCGGGACTGAGGTCCACAGGGTTGGTGGTTCAAATCCAGCAGCAGCTCTCCAGGAGCAAGGCTGGGCCAAAAAAATAACAATTTTCTTAAATAAATGCTCTGGTGACTTGTTAGGTATCAATTTTATGCCTACTGACGGCCTTTCTTTTGGGTGCTCTGGAATCAAGCTCTAAATCAGGAATGTAGTATTTTGTATTTAGGCTTTAGTATTTTGTTTTAGAAGAGACTAAGTCCCTTCCAGCACCAATTCCTCCAAGGGAGAAAGGTGAGATTTTTCTACACCCAGGAAGATTTACAGTGTCAGTACTGTGTAGGTTATAATATGAAAAACTGCTCAAAAGTAAAGCACCAAGCAAGTGGAGTCCTTCCACTGTCAATCCAAAATAGCCCTTAACATTGACCACCCTTGTTTAAGGTACTTGGGACTGCAGTACTTTGGAAGGTAACAGCTTTGCTGAAATACTCTATGAACCTCATTTCATTGACCAGTTTTTTTTTAAACTGGGTACCAATCACTAGATTAAAAGTCACTCTCTTTCATGTTGCAAATTATAAAATCTTTGGGAAGAGAACCAGAATTGTTTAAGGATGACTGCATGCCTGGTTGTTAAGCCAAAGACCAGCAGTACAATCCCAAAAGCAGTATCACAAATTTAAAAAACTGTGGACCTGCTTTTTAAAATAAAAAAGAACAACTATGGGGCAACTATAATCCATCCTGTAAAAACAAAGCAGAATACACTGCCACCAACTTGCCACAGATCTATAGGACAGGGAAGAACTACTCTTGTGGGTTTCAGAAACAGTAACTTTTTTATGGGAGAAAGTCTCCCCCCAGCCCTCACAGTGTGGCTGGAGCTGTCAAATTGCTGACTGTTCAGCAAGCAGCCCAACATGTCGCCGCCATGCCACCAGGTCCCATAGGGTCACTAAGAGGAATCAGCTCAAAGAGGCACAACAATCACCTGACCGACCTTAGCCAGAGCCATGTTTGGAGTCATCATATTTTGTTTCTGCTGTAGTTCACAGAAGTATCACTCTCTCAAGTTTATAAGTGAAGGGAGTGTGGTTTAGAAGTGGTGAGATAAGACCTTAATAGGGACAAATCCTCACTTCAGGCAAGCAAATGTGCCTTTGTATCTCCTCCTTGCTATAATTATCTTAATAGTTCAAAACCCAAATTTATTATCCCAAAACTTTAATTTTGGGTCGGATTGATGAGTTAGGCTAAACTAGGTTCTTGGCTCGATGTCTCAAAAGACTATAATGAACATGTTATCTAGATTTTATTCCTTTCTGGAATTGTATGTCTTCTTCCAAACTCTTAGCACTATTTATTTTCTGCAGGTGTTTAGCTGAGAAATTCTTTTCACTGGATGTTGCCCCTGTAGTTCTCAGCTCCAGATGCCCCCCTTTGTGGCCCTTTCTATAGTTTGTTTGTTCCCTTCATGGTCAAAAGAAGAGTATATCCTTTTAGTTTGCTATGATGAAATTTTTCATAAAGAAACCTAAACCAGAGAGTAAGATCCATTTCCCTTTGCTACATTCCATTGGATCTTTCATAAATCCAAATTTATCATAAATCTAGCCCCCCTCACAAGACTGACGATCATTGGGGTCACCTTAAAGTTGTTGTCACAGCCCGTATTAGAAGTCCTTATAGCACAGCTGAAGAACTAGGTCTTTTTTTCTTTCCATCTGTACAGGAGAGAGGATATTATTTCTCTACTTTGGATAGGGTAACAATCCAGTCATAGAATACTTTGATATCTAACTTGAAAGCCTTTTTATAAAGTGAAAGTAATTTTTGTTCTCAAAAAGGAAAAATAGAAGTCATTTGTTGCTAAGGAAACCACAACCTTTTACTATGCTTACTTTAAAAAGAGACGTTTTTCTAGACTCCACTATTGGAAGGGATTGTACTTTATGTTGGTGAGAATAAGCAGCAACAAAAAGATCACTCTTTTCAAATAAAAAAATCCATTATCTTGTTTATGCTGAAAATATTTTATTCTCAGGGGTTCAATTCTAATTCCCATTTTTTTCCCTTTGCCACTTCTCATTTGTTTGAATAAGAAATTCCCTGTCAAGTTAGTAGAATATTAGAATCTGGGAAAAACATGAAAGGCTGAAGGGTTGCAGGGCAACTTAGGAAAAGCTCATTTCAGTGGGGCATGGTCAGGTGTCCTAGAGAACACCCATCTCCAGTCCAAATCAGGATTCCACATATGTCAAAAAGACCTCAGAACATTTAAATACTTATTTTAGTACATATATGTGTTGCACTATTGCTCAAATGATCAGTTTCTTATACAGGTAATGTAGTCCATTTACCTTTTTCAAAAAAAAAGTTTTTTTTTTCATCTCCTTGCAATTTTAGCTCAAGTGGTTTGATAAAGCTTGACAGCCATCTTCACAGACCCATGAGGTTCCAGCTATCTCTTTTGTGGAGATAAAATGCTTTTGCTTTCCGTAGCATCACGCGCAGGCCACATCTCCCATTTACTGGGCCCCCCATCACTTCCACCTTCAGATGTCTAAATGGAAGCATTAAGTAGAATCACTTGAGGGGGGTCATGGTGATATTTTACTTGTGTGAAGGATCGATGAAACAAAGAGAAGATAATAGCTAGAGTGTTCTCACTCAGGAGGTAATGCGACACAACAAGGGCGCATGCCATGGAGCGTTACCTCTGGTGGCTGCTGTTAGCCGTCTAAGAGCCAGCAGCTGACTCCTGGAAATATCAGACACCCGGGACTGCCCACGCCCTGGTTGCTGTCTTTGTAATTAGGTGCCACTCAGTCTATTCCCAGTCACAGGGACCCCATGCACCACAGAATGAAACACTGCCTGGTCCTGTGCCGTCCTCCGGCCCGTTCTTCTTTCCAAGCCCGTCACTGCAACTGCTGTGTCAATCCATCTTGTGGAGAGTGTTCCTTTTTGTCATTGCCCTTCCGTCTTGAACGTGCTTCTATCTTGCAGTACAATGACACCTGTGGTAAGATAATATCTATAAATATAAAAGGTAGTACAGTTAGTACAACTATTATTAAAATTTGCATGATCAAATATTAATGGCCCAAATGAGGAAACCAATCATGTTAGCAACTTCTGCTATCTGAAAGTGATCAAATATGCAATCAAGGTGCACTGGTAATTACTGGTAATGGAAATTGATAGTTTAAACAAAGAGAGATTGACTGTCAGAAAATATGATCTCACAGAGAAATTCTTGATAGAATTTTGCAGCAACAGTGACCTATTCATTGAACCTATAATTTTTCAGCAACATAAGCTTTAACTATACACCTTTATTTCTTTGCATGGAATACTCAAAGCCCATCTATAGACCAGGTGATATGCCCTCACAGAAGGTTGCAAGGAAGGAATGAGTTAAGCAGGTGGAGTATAACATCAAGGAAACGTACAATATTCTTCGAGTTCCTTGAGATTTCTGTACCCCCTCCCCACCACCACACACACATTATTATGACCCCAATCCTGCTTTTCCTTGTGGGCTAGGCTGGAGAATGTATGCAGGTACAGGTAAAAGCTCAGGAATCCAGGTCAGTTAGACGCCTCAGGAACAGAAATGGGAGTAGGGAAATCAGGAGGGTAGCAGGAAGGTGGGGAGAGAAGCAGGAAGAAACCATGGGGGAAGGGCGAGAGCAGTTGGTGGAGGTCCACATGGTGAGACTTCATCGTACGTTCTTTGGATATGTTGTCAGGAGAGAACAGACTTGAAGAAGACCATCATGTTTGGTAGAGTAAAAGGGCAGTGAAGGAGGAGAAGGGCCTCAAGGAGACGGAGTGACCTCTTAGCTGAAACAACAGGGACAAGAAAAGGAAGAATTGTGAGGCTGGTGCAGTACTAGGCAGAAAAAAATTCTGTTTTGCATTGCCTAAGGACACCATGGGTCAAATTTGACTAGATACCACATAATGACAATGACATCTAGTTTTCCTGTCTTCCTTTTGACATCCTATTATGTTTTCCTCTAAAAAGCACAAACATATATACACATCACTGCACTGTTCACAATAGCATAGCTATAGAAATATCCTAAAAGTTCAACAGTGGAAGAATATGTAGACTTTTTACATATACACAAATGGAGCACTGCACATCAATAAATACAAAGGATGAAAAGTGTGAAGCACCTCATGGCATACATGAACTTGGAGAACATTATGTACTTAGTCAATCATAAAAGGACACATATTGTATGAGAGTGATGTTATAAATAAAAAGCCAGGACAAAAGATTTTATGACAAAAGAAAAGTTATATAATCGGTTATCAATTTGGGACTTATTCATGGAGGGGTGGAGTTTAGTCTGTCAATCAGGTCATAGGTTGATGACCTCATTTGGAGGCACGAAGGAGATAAATAGCTCGTTGGGTGGGACACACGCTTATTCCCTGAGATACATGCTTGCTCCCAAGACACATGGAACTATGAGATTATTAGAGCTGAAAGAGTCAAGTGGAGACTCCTGTCAGTACTGAGATGTCTCTACTGACACTAGATCCACAAGACTTCCCACCCACTGGCTTGTGGTCCTCCTGCATTCAGCATCATTGCATGCATTTTGTGAGTCTGAAGAGGACCTTATAGCTTGGTATCAGACATAAGGATTAATAGCAGACTTATGAACCTGAACTGTACTGGGCTGGGATGTTTTCTCAATTTTCAATGGCTGTTGTATGTAAAGCTCTTTCTTGTACACGTATAAGTGTCTCTGAATTTGTTTCTCAAGTATACACAAACTAACATAGGTGGGGTGGAGCCAATCGGGTGAAGAAGAACATAATATTCAATGAGAGAGATAAGAAATCAAAGGCAGTGAGCAGGACAAAGGATTCGGAGGTTTCATATATAGGTCAAGTTTTCAAATACAAAATTGATTCTCTGAAATGTTTGTCCTGTAAATGGCAAACGGACATTGATATATCTGACCTCCTCTGACTTCCCCCTTCTCATGTGGCTTGTATTAGACATGCCTCCAAGCTCCATCCTTCTTTACATATTCTGACACCAACCATTTTCCCCATGATACTCTACTTCTGTGCTGGGTTTGATGATTTGTTGTAATGGCTATACAGGAATCACAGACAAAACTCACAATTAGGGAAGCTTATTAGAGAAGTTAATATGTTACCACAAATTCAGGGTCAACAAACCTTAAACATAGAGCATCGACCCATAGCAACCCCTCTCCTCAAAACCAACCAGTCCCTTTCCAGCCCTCAGCACAGCCCTCTGCCCTTGCCTCTGTGGAGAAGGAAGCCAGTTCACCTGTTCCTCTGTTCCACCATTCCATATTCTTGTGATAGATGAGAAGGTACTCCAAATATTTTTGAACTGTTCCTTTGAGTCTCCCTGCCATAATCTGGTGCATCTGGCCTTAGAAGCCTCTGCCACTGTAGAAAGATTTTATTTTAACATCTCCTTTCAATTTGTCCTTTATTTTGTCTGTATTCCACATGACTCTTATAAACTGAGGAATAGTTTTGATGCAGGGGTGCTTTTTTTTTTAACAGACTATACATTCAATGGACAAAAAGATTATGTCTTAATTTACACCCTTTACCAAAGTAGTCTTAAAAATTAACACAAGGAAACAAAAAAATTGACTTGGTTCACATCCTCTAACAATGACTGTGAATGATGAAGCTCTTAACAGGAGGGAAACAAAACAGATATCTCTACTTTATGAGCACTATGAGCTGCATTATGAGCTATAATACAAAAGTATTTCATTTACAGCAGGACTCTCAGTAATTTTTTTTCTGAATGGGGGTAATAGATCAAATTAGAAGTGAAAATCTATGATATAAAATGTATTGAGCATATTT
Organism: Nesogale talazaci; assembly: GCA_004026705.1. NCBI lineage: Eukaryota > Metazoa > Chordata > Mammalia > Afrosoricida > Tenrecidae > Nesogale > Nesogale talazaci. Next base: position 28,258 of record PVJH01006446.1, read on the forward strand.
AATCATAATACTAAATACAAACTTTCCCCTTTTTTCTTTTATAGTATTTTTAATCTAGTTTGGAATATTTCATATTAGAGACATGTATACTGTTGCCATGACATGGAGTCCATCCCAGAAAAATGAAAACATAGAAAAAACATGCTGCTGGGGTCCTCTCATATCCACACGATCAGTTGTGGATCAAATAATTACTCCATAGGATTTTCTGAGGCTGATTTTTTTGGAAGTGTACTGCATTCATCTTATACTGTGCTGAAAATTTTAACACTATTGATGTGAGATGCCATCAGGTTGGTTCCCACTCTTATCACCTCGATGTAGAAGAGAAGGAAGCACCACCTTGTCCTATGCCATCCCATGTTTGTTCTTGTGTTGGGCCCACAGTCAATCACTGTGTTCCCATATAAGCTATCACCCACAGAAAGATGGTGTTTGCATGTAAGATGCATTAGCCAGAAACTGTACCTGAATTTCCTTTAAGGGGAATTCTATCGCTTCAATACCATTGTCTTCATGAAGCACATGCACTGAATATTTATAAAATTTTATGGAATGAAAAATTGTGTAATGATTTAATGAATGGACATTTGTGTTATTTTTAGTTTATTGTGCCTTTTGTCCTTGCATATTGCATACAACTAATATCAATTATAATTTATATTGCTATCCACCTCTGCATCCCAAAATGCAAATCACTGCCAGTGACAGACAGAGATGTGATAGCATGGTAAAGCTGTTCCTCCCTTTTTAGCTGGACTCTGTGCAGCTGTGAAGACAGTGCTTAACTGACAGTCTTCTTTTGTTAGCTTCTTTAGGCTCATAATACTGTGAGATGACCATTACAAATGTCTAAGTAAATGTGTGGTACAATAACCGAGATGTCTCTGATTAAAAGTAATTCCTTTAAAGAGCAATCATTTGTTCCTCTGTTCCTGTCATGCTCCAGGGACCATAAGATTTGCACTGTTGTCTCATGGCTCGCTTTATCCAATCCTGGCTCCTTAATTTTCCTTTCACGGCTGTCCTGCTCCAGTAAACCTCTAGCACTTTTAACCCTCATCAATATATATTTCTAGAGAATTAAGATCTAACTTCCAACAGCTTAGACTTGCTAAATTGATTTTGACCTTTTCTTTTTCATTCTGTTCTATACATTCTTATTGGAACTGTAGGAATTAACAATGAGGTAACGGAATATAATAAACTCTTAGTGCCTCGATAATTTTGCATTTAAACATCTGTTCTATGCATGGCTCTGAGGACCAGCGCCACATCCAGAAGGGTCTTCAAGGGGGTGGCTGTGTCATTGAGGGATAAACTGCAGAAACAAGGGCTCCCCTCTGCCCTGTCTACTCAAAGCAGAATGAGACAGTGATGCATTCTCTCCAGCCTTACATAACCTCAGGTATGCAAGCCACAGTAAGCACGTATGTAACAGGAAAGGTTTGTGTTAGAGGGATGCACTTCACGTGAGAGGGATGAGCTGGGGAAATGGTTCTCAATGTGCGGATTGTGACCTCATTGGGGGTTGAACGCCCCTTTCACAGCAGTCACCTGATTCATAGCAGTAGAAAGATTACAACTTTGAAGTAGCAATGAAAATAATTTTATGGTTGAGTGAGTCACCATAACATGAGGAACCATATTAAAGGGGTATACACACAATAGGCAGGGGAAGTACTAGAGACATACATGTGATGGGAAGTTACATATATAACCAGATGGGTGAGTTCTCTAGAGTCAAGATGGCAGCCTAAACTCCATCATCTCTTAGCTGGCTTGACCTTAGATTTCTTTGAGTTCTTCTCCAGGGGAATAATCTATGATCCTGATCAGAAGGGACTGGGCCCTCCTTAGGCTTAAATGGTCTGACCGCTTTTGTTGGCAGATAACCTTTAGGCAGATAACCTTCAATTAGTTGATCTTTAAGAGTATGGTAAATGACCATGTGCTTGCAAATAGCACTACAAAATTGGCACTGTTATGGGAGGAACATTGTGGGGAATAACTTTTACTGAGGAGATTACGACTAGAAAGCATCTCCAATTTACAAACATGAATATCACCGACCTTGGGAGCCCCACCTCCCAGATTCCTGAAGCATGAATGTGGAAAGTTTGTCCCAACACACTCCCTTCCCAGTTCTATTTCCCGCACATGGCTAAATTTCACTGCTGTAAAATTAGTATGGGTTATTTGCATAGCAATGCACTGAAATTTAAGCATTATCTTTTCTTTTACAATCCTATATTTCCAGCTCTACAGAATAGACTGCCTTCTAATTGGTCATTTTAATTAAAAATAGTTTCTTACAATCATATGACTTCAACTGTTAAAAGATGTTGCATCAGTAACTGTCACACATGCCTGGTTTAATGAACTGTCTATTTCTCTGTGTGCTAGAAGGTTTGTTTGAATCTTTTAAAGCTAATTCTATCAACCTTTAAGCATGAAAAATTGTGTTACTATTTTATCCTACAATCTAAACTTTAAGATTTTAATGGCTTTTGTTAGGGTAATAAACTAATATGAAGGTTCAAATAATCAAGTCCATACAATGTAGGGAAAATGATATAATGCTGCTTTTATAGAATAAGATAAAGATATTTTTATTTTCAGTTGCTAGCTTAAGAAATTAGTAATTCAGCAGATACTCCTGAAGTGTTTTTATTTTCTAGTTTTCTGGAACTTTTGAACATTTCAGCCAAAACAAAAATCCAAGAGATGCAAATCTTAAATAAGCATATCTGGCTTTATATAATAGCATTGCTATCTATTTCTTACTTAAAAGTGGCATAATCTAGCTTCTCTTAGATGTGGTATTCTGATCTATAAAAATTAAAGTAATATAGACTGACTTCTTTGGAAAGTTATTGTGATTATCAAATGAGATGATGTGTCTCAATATGCATTATAAAATTGCATTGTTTTATTAGTATAAAATAGAATTATTTGGTATATCATCAAATAAAGAAAATACAGATAAATTTGAGAAACTTAGCTGATTGTCTAAAAGACAAGTGAAGGAGCCATATTATTGTCAAGATACCATGATTACTCTAATTGCAAACAAAAAGCATAGAAGGATGCAGAGTGATGACTATGATTTAATTAATTTACTTTAGCATTCATTTCAGATTAAGTGACCAGACATTACTCATCATGTCATATTAATTTAATAAGTAAGCACATGTATTTGAAATATACATGGAAACTTCAAAAATTTTGTGGAGAAAATGAAATTAAAGAAGTTTTCCATGAACTTTGGATGTCTTTTTGTATCCACACATCCAAATATTTCTCCTGAGAGATTTTAAAAAATTTTATGTAGTATACTCTTGCATATTGTACTCCAATTGTACTCTATCTTTTAATCTTCTTTCTCCTTTTTATTCCTTATTTTTTGTTAAGGGATTCTGCTTGATGAAGTCATGTGTAGCCACCTCTGTTAAGTAGCACAGTGAGAAAAGCCTCGCTGGGACTCAGGTGAGTCTACATTGTTCTATCTGTTCACTGCCTTTTGCTGCAAATAGAACTCTGCTGCATCTCAGAATTCATTTGCATGCTGCTGCTGCTGCTGCTGCAAAAAGTCTGATTTTCTTAAGAGAGAAACTGAAATCTTTTGAGCTATAATTTTGACAATATAACAAACAAAATACAAAAAACCATATGAAATACAAAGCCTTATTTAAAATAATCTCCATCAGAAATGCTACATCGGAATAAGTTATGATATCAAAACAATAAAATTCTTTACTGCCAATATTTATGGAGCATGTATGATGTACCAAGATTTTAAAACTATTAACACTATTACTTAGCTTCCCAACAGGAAAATAAGAGGAATAATAGTCAATTCATTTCTTTTCAATATGTTTAATATTTTCTTTTAAAATAAAAACTACTGTACTCACATGAATAAAATCTTTGACATTGTAAAATGTTGGCATGAATTTGGCATTATTGGAAGCAATAATCTCGTCTTCTTTTAAAATTGACTTTCACACTACCCAGAAGCAATCATTCCTTCATTGTGCATCCTTTAAATATATGTATGTAGACATATATAAACCTAAAGACCAAAAAATTGATGTTGATATAATCCAAACATACAGAAACACTGTAAAATATAGCTTAACTGCCTTGTTAGGTTTCCAAGCCTGTAATCTTTACAGAAAGACTTTATAGTCACATCTTTATCTTCATTGACCATCTTGATGCTATCTCCTTCTTTGTGAGTGATTGTTGTTTTGAAGTCTTGGACTAATATTGTAATATTGTCAATCTCTTAAACTTTATGAGCTTGACTGGTGTATTTTAAAGTACTTATATTGGATACATAGATATTTGTTCCAATTATGTCTTCTTATTCAATTGTCCCATTAAAAAGTATGTGGTATCTTTTTTTAGGAGTATGTAGTATCTTTATTTGTATCTTATTGTGAATTTTTTCTTGAAGTGTCTTTTATTGGAGACTAATATTGCCACTCATGCATTTTTTATCAGATTGCCATTTGCTTGATGTAATTTTTCAAATCCCTTGATTTTTAGTCTATTTTAAAAAAAATTTTAGTCCATTTTTATTTTTGCAGCTGAGGTATGTTTCTTGTAAGCTGCATTCTGAAAGGTTCCATGTTTTAAATTCATTTTGGTCTTTTCAGTGTCTTAACTGGTAAATTTTGATTTACTACCATCCAAAGTCAATAATGTTAGATATTGTGGTAGTTACACAATCTGGTGTCAATTTTCTCAAGTTTAAAACTGCTTACTCTCACTTGAAATCTACTTGCTTTCTCTCCATTCAAAAGTTTTGTATTTACTTTATTCCTCCTATTTACTTTTAAATTATCTCCATTGTGGATTGACATGTTTGGCTCCCCTTTTTAATCCTGCAACTTTGTTCTATTTTAATTTCTATAATAATCGAGTTGACTTCTGTGTGGTGTTATTTTGTATGTTGATTTCAGGTGAATGTATGCTGTTGATTTTCTGTCTAAATAATTCCCTTACATGTCTTTGTAGGGTTGGATATATATTTAGGCATCACTGCCTTCTGGTGGTGGTGGGTGGCCCAGCCTTGCTCCTGGAGAGCTGCTGCTGGATTTGAACTGCCAAGCCAGTGGGCTGCAGTCCCGCAATGTTTTAATATTTTTAATGTGGAAATGCCACTATTTCTGCCTCATATTTGAGCAATAATATTTCTAGATGTAGTATTTTTAGTTGTGAATTATCTTCTTGCAGTGTTTGTCTGCATTATTTTGGCTGAGAATGAGAAATTAGTCTTATCGCATCTCTTATGTAGGGAACTTTTAATTTTTCTCCAGATGCTCTCACATTTATTCCTTGTTTTTCTTTTAGAAAGCATGGTATGTCTTGATGGTTTTATTTTGGGATCTTTCAGTTTCTTGCACAGTCGTTTCTCTGCTTTCATTATGTGTACAAATGTTTTTTCTAAGTACACTTGTACACTTCTCTCATTGCTTCTTTTCTTTCTTCCACTTCTGGGATTCCTATCACATGTATGTTATAGAATTCAGTATAATAATTCTTAAAGTTTCATTGGAGAATTTTTTCTTTCTTTCTAAGGAGAATTCTTCTCATAGTTTGGTATTGATAGAATATTGTTCAAGCTCACTTATTTGGTCCTTCATTGCTTCAATTTAGTTGCTTTGCTCTTTCAATATATTAATTACTTTAATATATTAGTGTTAATCTTTTGGGCTTCTAGTTTCTATTCTAATTTTTCATTTATATTGTCAGATTGCTCTTGTGGTTTTTTTCTGGATTCTTATATAGTTTTTAAAATATAATATTCTCTAACTCATTTTTTTTCATTCGTTGAAAGTATTTAAGAATCATTCTGAATGATTTTACTGGTTGTTCTAATGCCTTATAGTCTTCAGACAGATCTTTCTACTCCAGATATTGATCACTTGTTAGTGCCATTCTCTTTTGGTTCTTTGTATGAGCTGTAATTTTCTGTTGTCATTGAGATATTGTGATTTTCAAAAAGTATTATTATTAGTTTAACTTATTGCTTGTGTTATTTTAGCAACAGGTGGTTCTGGAGTGGGTGCTGTTGTTTGTTGACTAAGGTTAGCTGTTGTAGGTGAGGAGGTGTTTGGTCATGTACAGAGAATTATTTTCACTGCATGGAGTATAAAGAATTGATTCTAAAAGGACAAATCTACAACAGCAATGAATCTGACAAGCCGATATTCAAGAACACAAACAAAAAACAAAAGTAAAACACTTCTAAAAACACATCCAAATCCAAAATTAATGATAATAATTAAGTAAGAAAAGATATAAATAACAAACTCAATAATGCCCAAGGTAGAACCAACATCTACTTTTTCCTACTTTGTAAGTTAACAATATATGCTTCTTGATTCCTGCTCTGCCGTGTGCCATAGGAATTCCTCACTGCTCCCCTAGTTTACAAATGCCCCGACGCAGCCTCAGTCAGAACCAGGGGCCCCCAAGGTCATGATTATGTGTGTCCTACTGTTCTTCTCCTTTAAAAATAGCCTTTAACTAGCAAGGTTAATCTCAGGGCAGAAGAGCCTATGAATGCACGCACCTCACTCCGCTGATGATTTACAAAAGGAGTGCTAAGTCTCTCAGTCAGGCCTTGGGCACTGGTAGTTTCCATCAACCCAGCTGGTGCTAAAGAGGATTTTGCAGCCATGAGTATGTAGGTGAATGTGAGGCTGCAGAAGCGCATGTGCCAGGATGCTGAAAAGGCTCATTTCCCCCTACAGCAACCTCTCATGGTATAGTGTTCTCCTCACTTCATTTTGGCCCCTCAAAAATCTGAGGCTCCAGGTTTTTCTTATATATTTTGTAAATAAGACTTTTGTTGAAGAGGGCTTTTTGTCCTTATTGCCATTTTTTACCAGAACTCTAACATGATTTACTCTTAATGTTCATTCATATAACAATTAAGAGTTGTATGTGATCATTCATTCCTGTGTATGATTATTCACTCATGTTTGTAGTTGTGGTGGTTACATAATCTGTTGTCAATTTGAGGCATCAGAGTAAAGGGTTGGAGTCACAACTTGCTGACCTCATTCCAGGTGCTGCAGAGGTAATAGCTTTGTGGAGGTGGGACACAGGCTCACTTCCTGCTAGATGTGCTTGCTGACAAAACACATGGAGCCATGCTAGGGCCCTGGAGGTGAAGGAGCCACGTAAAGACCATCTGGCATCATTGCATGTGCTTTGTGAGACTGGATAGGAATTTATAAATTGGTATCAGATATCTGGGCTAAAGTGGGATTTACGGACTTGACCTCTAGTAGGATGTTTTCCCAACATTCGATTCCTCTTATATATAAGTTCTTTCTTAAACACATATGTGTGCTTATGAATTTGTTTCTCTAGTCTACTTGGAATAACACATTATGGTACCTTGGAATGGTGGAGTACTAGATAAACAAATCATAAAGATGGAGAGTGGGTCCTTGTTTGACTTCTGCCTCATGGCAGTTTTTCTTCTTTGCCTCATCAGAGGTCAGATATGTCCATGTAGTTTACTGGGTTATTTTCTGCAAAGAATATGGGAAGTTAAAGTTTTGATTTCTTTGTTTGGTTGTAGTCTTTGTTTATTGAAATGATGTAGTCTTTGTTAATGAAATGGTGAAAATAAAGGCAATTAGTGTATATTTTGAGCTCAGAGGACAAGATCAACACTGGAGTTTCTCAGAGCTGCTTAGTGAAATTGGCTGGCAGAAGGTCAAAATGGCTGACAAAAAGCCTGACTCTGGCTTGATGCTGTCAGAGGCTTAGTCCCATATTTTTATTTCAATGGGAGAGTTTAGATATGGAGCTAAGATAACTAAATACAATTGAACTTGACCAATGAATTGAAAGTATCTTATTCTACTTCGTTTATACTGATTTCTTCTCCTTATTATGGCTGATATACTGATTGATAGAAATGATTATTGGAAAGTATGAAAATAGAGAGTTTGTAAGTCTACTTGCCTTGACCTATTAAAATTTGATCTTCAAAGCGGTTTAGGACAAGCCTTCTCTGCAGACTATGAAAGGATAAGCCCCCCACAGTGAAGTGAAGTGATGTGAAAGGGTGGAGCTTAGCCTGCTGACTTTAAGCCTGCTGACTGTTTTGATTGGACTTTTCTTATGGATGTGAACTTCAGAAGGTTCCAACTGGAATGATGATTCTTCATGTCCAGGAACATTATTTTCTCCTCAGAGCACTGGGGTGCTGTAAGTGGACAGAATAGAAATTGGATGCCCGAAATTGTGAGTGGAAATGTGAGGCCTGAGATAGTTGACTTATAAATTTTTATAGGCGGCAGAATATGTTCATAGAATTATAGGATTAAGGTGTAGGTTTTACTTTACTGCAATTGTTAGACATAGGATATTATTTGTTTTATTCACTTAAAGAATGCTATACTTCAATGAAGGTGTCACATATTGAATTGCATGCATTTTAGTTTTATCCTTTTAGGTACAGATACAATTTTATTATTTGAATACTCTATATGGCTGAAGAGTTGCGTGAAAGTGTCAAAGGGGTAGTCCATGGTAGTTACATAATCTGTGGCCAATTTGAGTCTTAAGAGTGAAGGGGTGGAGTTTAGCTTGTCAATCAGGTCGCTGCTTGATGACCTCATTTGGAGGTGCCATGGAGATAAACAGCCCTGTGGAGACTAACCCCCTCCCTGTGAAACATGCTTGCTAGCAAGATACATGGAACTATGCTAGAGCCCTGGAGCAGAAGGAGCCACATGGAGACCCCTGCCACACTGAGTTGTCTCTCCTGCCACTGGATCCACAAGACTTTCCATCCACTTGTTTGTAATCTTCTGCATTCAGCATCATTGCACATGCTTTATGAGACTGAGTAGGAATTTATAGATTGTTATAGAACAGATGGGTTAGTATCAGACTTAAGGACTTTATCTGAACTGGGCTGTGATGTTTTCTTAGTGTATAAGTACTCTGAAATAAAACTCTCACTTACATAGTAGGTTTTCTTTGTTTCATTGGTAAGGAATTGGTTATAAAACTCACTATTTCTAGGGAAAGTAACATGAAAATACTCATATATGGTCATGGGGTTTCCATTTTTTACTAGCTATATTGCTTTGATGAGTGCTAGTTGCTCAGAGGTTAAATACAGTTGAACTGCTAATTAAAAGGTGAGTAGATTAAATCCAACAGCTATGTCACAAGAACAGGTCTGTTTCTGTATTACAGCTCTGAAAACAATATGAGATGATTCTACTCTCCTGTAGCAAACCTAAGAGTGTGACTTATGTAAAGATTTGCAGTTGTAGACTTATGTAAAGATTATGCCTAGTTTTTCTCATCTGAATAAAGTTTCTGAAAAATATACCTGTCTATTTCCCAAAGTGTTATTATAAGTAAATCTCACATTTGTTAGGGTAGTCTTCACTCTATGGTATATTCTTGCTGTGTGATATTTATGCATATTAATTAATAGTATTAAAATATTAGATTAAACTGTATAAACTGCTATAAATTGATGCCAACTCGTAGCAACCCAATGTAGTTGTTATGCTTTGGACTTTTCACCACAAGGTCAGCAGTTTAAAACCACCAGTCTTCAAGGAAGAAAGACTTTCTATTCCCATAAGCAGTCACAGTCTCAGAAACTCATGGGGGCAGTTTTATTCTGTGACTTGGAGTTGCTATAAGTTATATGTAACTTATCATAATCAAAATGTTGAACATATCATTCAACCAACAACAACTTATTTGAGGTTCGCTCACTAAACTGTTTATCCAAGAAAATGACAATCATGCTTTCAATAAAAAACCCAGTGCTACTGATATCACTAGAGGAAAAGATGAATGACATAAACATGGATGACTCCACTCCCCCCATTAATCAGCAACTTCCATGGGCTCAATTGCTGGCAGCTATTTTTTCAATATTTACAGAAGGCAGTGAATGGATGACCTACAGAAAATCTCATTTGTGACAAGAGGCCATTGAATTCAGTAGACCATGAAGAGTTTACTGTACTTAGTAAAAAATGTAATACTGCAAAATATGTAAGGCTGCATTCTTCCTGTGATAAAAAGGAAGTCCTTATGTTTACAGTGCTGACATTCCAGAGAGCTGGATGTCAAAGTTCTCTTGAACAAGCCATGAAGAACGGCATTAGCTGACCCTCAGGGTATGGTTGACTTTGTTACACAGAGCATTAAGTGTGCCCTCAATTCCATATCCATCCATAAGATTTATGACCTGATTTAAAAAGGCAAAAAAGCAGAAAATGCATTGAATACGAATGGAATCTACAATATAAATCCTAAATATATATATGCACATACATGTACATAAGGGCATATGGATATATAGGAATCACTGCTTTGTCTTTGATGTATGACACATCCTGATTCATAAATGATTGAAAAGAATAAACTAAATACATATTTTAAATATAACATGGTCTTCCTTCTTTATTTAATGTGACCAATGATCCTGAAAAGCTCTCAATGCGTTCTGATCTATAAGAAAGTCTGAGTAAGTTGGATTTATGCATAATAACTTTATGGTTGAGAAAAGTTTTATGGTCCTCTATAACCATCCAAGAGATACTAGGATTTCTTCCAGGAGTTATACCATGCTCCATTAATTTTTAAGACTACCTTCAACTGCATGCACCATAGTTACTTAAGAATTCTTATACCATAAGGACAAAATAAAAATTCTATTGAGTTTCTAACATTTGGTTCCATTTCAGACATCACAGCATCATAGGAAATGTTTTCTAAAATTTAAGGAGGGGTGATTAGCTTAACGGTAGTTGATGCAAAAACATTTGAATGTATTTGTTGCTATTATTGCTGTCAAAGGGACCTACGGGTTATACAGTGGCCTGAGCTCTGCACAGTTAACAGTTCAAAACCACTAGCCATTCCATTGGAGAAAGATGAAGCATTCTGCTTCTGTGAAGAATTAATGTTTTACATAGAAACCCAGGAAGGCACTTTTACATTGTTTTACCGGCTTGCTTTCTTTCAGTCGACTCTGTGGCAGTGAGTAGTGATTATATGTGCTATCAAGTTGATTCAGGTTCATATATGAATAACACAATATAAATTGATGCAGGTTCCTACATGATCATTGCTAACCATTGTTCCAGCCATTGTGTCAATACATCTCTTTTAGGGCCTTTATTTTTCACTTAAACTCTACCTTACCAAAAGAGCCCTAGTGGCACAATGAATTAAGAATTTGTCTGCTAACCATGAGCAGTTCAAACTGGAGAAAGATAAGACTATATTCTTCTACAAAGATTTAGAGTCTCAAAAACCTAGAGATACATCTCAATTCTATCCTTATGGTTCTTAGGGGTCTTTATCAACTCAGTGACAGTGGGAAGAGATGGGACTGTTTTACCAAGCATAATGAGTTTCTATGGAAACTAGCCTCAAGTAATAATATAGCCAAAGTAGGAAAGAAGTGGTCTCTCTTCCCTACTTATTGTGTAGTATTCTAACTGGACTTCCTTCAAGGCAGATTTGTTTGTTCTTAAGGCAATTCATGATCTGTTCAATATCATCTGTTGCCACCAACAGACTGTTATTTTGCCTTTAATAGTCATTTTCTAATTTCACATTTGAGATCACTGAAAATACTTAGTCCCCCAAGTGATATTCTTGATTTTAACACAATATTTCTTGAGTTTTAATTTTTATTGTAATTTACGTGAAAGTTTATATAACAGACTATCAGTTTTACATTCAATGATTTATGCACACTTTGTCGCCATTCAGCAATTGCAATTTTCTCAATGTATCATAAGCTACCCCACTTCCTCCTTAGTGTTTCCTGTTTCACTTTATCTTTTTTCCTAACTTTCTGCCTTGAAACTTTTGATTAGATTTTTTAAAAGTTTGAATAGAATTGAGTTTAGATTCTTGATTCTTTAGGTGTGAAAACCTTTATTTACTTTTTATAATTATGATCTAATACAAGGTGAGAAGAAACAGTTTCAAAAATCTGCAAATGATTGGAACTTTTGTGTGACATAAGACAAACAAGAAAAAACCCAAGGTCACTGCCAGACTCATAACAACCGTATAGGAGAGGATAGAACTTGCCCTGTGGGTTTTATGAGACCATAACTGGTTATAGAGGTAGAAAGTCTGACCTTCCTCCTCAAAAGTGGCTGGTGGATTTGAACTACCGACATTGTGGTAAGTAACTGTGTTAGTCTGAGTAGACTAGAAAAACAAATCCACAGATAATCATATGTGTGCAAGAAAGAGTTTTATATACACGAGCAAATTGAGTATTGAGAGAACATCCCAGCCGAATCCAGATCAAGTTCATAAGTCTGAAATTAGCCCATATGTCCAATACCAATCTATAAAGTCCTCTTCAGACTCCTGAAACACATACAATGATACCGTGATGCAGAACACAGAAAGTGGGTGGGAAGTCATGTGGTTGCAGAGGCATTTTGAACATCTCAACACTGGCAGAGTTCTCCAAGTGTATCTTCCAGCTCAGTGCACTAGCATAATTCCATATGTCTTGTCAGTACTGTGTCATCTAAGGTGTGTGAGTAGAAAGAGAGGGTGTGTGTGTGTGTGTGTGTGTGTGTGTGTGTGTGTGGAGAGAGAGAGAGAGAGAGAGAGAGAGAGACTGACTCTTGCCTTTAAGAAGGAAATGCCAGAGTTCCCAGAATCCTCAGGAGAAAGTTAAATCCACACGGTGGCCTCATTGGCTATGATTTGATTGACAAATTAGACCCCACCACTTCACTCTTCATCCTCTCAAGTCCCAAATGGATAGCAGATTATGTAATTACACAGTACCACAACATGCTATCCACTTGCCACCAGGGCCCTTCATAACAGATATACAGAAGTGTAATTTCTTGCTTTCTTCCTTTTGCTTTTCATTCTTTATTCTTTACTTCATTTCCAAGTGAATTGTTTAGTATTTAATCACTACTTATTTTTATTATAATTTTCTAGTCTATGTTCGACTCAAACATGTAAAATCAGTTCAAAAACTTAAATATTAATGAAAATATTGGAATTGGGGTTATTTCTGTAATGATAATCATATATATATAATATCAAAATTATAGACTACTACACGGTCTCTAAAGTGTCCTGGCCTGCTAACTGAAAAGTCAGCAATTTGCACGCATCCATCAGCAGTTTCATGAGAGAAAGATGGAGCTTTCTTTTGGTAAAGAGTTGCAGTCACAGAAACTCACAGGTAGTTCTATTTTGTGCTTTAAGGTCTCTATGAGTGGCCTTTGACTAGAAAACAGTTTGACTAGAAACTCCCTTCCTGTTCTTTTCCTACTACTTTTACTTGATTATCAAGTCAGAGGTTAATATGTTTTAAATTACAATTAAATTCAAAATGTGTGTTATCAGCAATGCATATAATTCAATGTTGGAGTTATGATATAATTTATAATTATATAAGTTATATAATTATGTACTCATTATAATATATAATTACATGTAATATATAAGTTATATAAGTCAGTGTTACTCTGAGTTCACTAGAAAACCACATTTAGAGACATTCATATAACCGGGGTATGCAAGAACACTGGAATTTTTTTAAAGCTATGCATTTAAATTTTTATTATTTTTTAACCAAACAACCTATCACCTTCAAAGCACTTTCCATTACACTTAATTCATTTGTCAAATTTGTGCATCCATTCTTGGAAACATTTTTCAAACGCATACTCATCTGTTTGAATGACTGGTTGACAGTACCTCCCTGTTTTTTTTTCTTAACATCTTCCATGTCATCAAATCACTGTCCTTTCATGTCCCTCTTCATTAGTAGAAATGAAAATAAAAGTCATATGGAGTACAGTCTGGTAAGTGAGGTGCATGGAGTAATATCAACATGCTGTCGTTTAACAAAAACTGGCACACTGAGTTGCCTACATGAGTGGTGCATTGTTGTGCTGACCAAACTGGTCCCCTCTATGGTACAAAACAGGCCTTTTTATTAACACATGGTCATGAAATATTTTCAGACCCTCTCAATATAAAGCTTTATTACAGTCTGACCCAGTAGAGAGAACTCCAAATGCACTGTCTCCCTCAGATTAAAAAAAACCAAGCCAAATGAATATCATCTTGATCTTTGATGTTATTTGAGGTTTTTGGGGGGTGGGTGATGATGGCATCTTCCACTGGCTTGACTGATGTCTACTTTTGGGATCATAAATATAGCACCATGCCTCGTCACTAGTAATGGCCTTGGGGAAAACATTTGGGTTGCTTCAGAGCTGTTCTTTCAAAGCATGGCATGTTTCCACTCTACACTCTTTTCCTGGTCAATCAGAACCTGAGGTACAAATTTGACAGTGACTCTTCTCATTCCCCAAATCTTCCATTAAAATTTGCTGATCCATGCTCCAGAACAGTTCAGAAAATTTCCTCATTTCTTCAATGGTCTGTCTTCGAGCACATGTCCATGAATTTTGTTGACATTTTCATCCATTCGAGAAGTTAATAGATGTCCAGAATGAGGTTAGTTATCAGTTGACAGTCCACATTTTTTGAAATGAGAAAGCCACTCATACATACATTTGAGTTTTTCCTATAACACTGTCCTTGTAAACTGTGTTCAACATCACAACAGCCTCGATGGCAAAATTTTACAGCCACACAGCCTCATACTGTCATGTTCGCTGATGTAAAATGCAGGAGGATCGCAGGTTAGTGGGTGTAAAATCTTGGGGATCCAATGGCGGTCAAAGCAAGTCTGCACTAGCACGGCTCTCCATGTGGCTCCCCATGGTCTCTGAGAGAGTCAAGAGCAGGAAGACAAGGAGGCATCATCAGGCTGTGAACTGATTGACAGGCTAGCCTCCACCCCTCCATTTATTTATTGAGTTGACATGAATTTATGTACCATATATACTTGAGTATAAGCTGACCTGAATATTCACTGAGGCATCTAATTTTACCACAGAATGTACATAAAAAATGTGCTGAAAAATTCGGCTTATACTTGAATATATATGGTAACGACCAGAGGGTGACACTCTATAATTTGGCTCAATTCATGCACTTGAAGTCAATGACAAGTGCTCCACTAGTAGAAAAGTGATTTTAAGCTTCTGTCAACTGTAAAATGAAGCCCAGTTCCAGAACTGTTGATTACGGGTAGCATTTTAACAACGGCTTCTCAGAAATCAACCAACAATTAGGTCTTAATTCTACCAAA
This sequence comes from Nesogale talazaci, assembly GCA_004026705.1. Classification (NCBI taxonomy): domain Eukaryota; kingdom Metazoa; phylum Chordata; class Mammalia; order Afrosoricida; family Tenrecidae; genus Nesogale; species Nesogale talazaci. Next base: position 43,496 of record PVJH01006446.1, read on the forward strand.
TTGGTGAGAATTCCTTGAATCCCGTTTGTTCCCATGCTAGTTCTTCAAATAGTGCAGTGACACTTTATACTTCTACCATATTCTTTTGACTCTTCTTGCATTAGTATTATTCTGACCATAACATTCTACAAAATTGTACAAGACTCGAATCGTTTGTTAATTTATTTCAACTTGATATATGCTGAAGGTAGTCTTCACTTTTCATTTTCTTACTCAAGGTCTTTGCACATTTCCTTGTAATAACATTTTATTTTTCTTCTTGAGTTGGTCTTTATAACTCTTTTCAGTTCTTTAATATAATCATTTCTTCCATTTTATTACCTTCTTTAATATGAAAAATAAGTTCCAGAGTCTCTTCTAATACCTAGTTTGACCTCTTTCTTTTCAAATGAGAATTCCAAATGGCCACATGCTTTGTTTATGTATGATTTTTGTGTCTTCCTCTATTTGTCCAATCTCCAATCATTTCTCCAATCCAGTGTATCCAATTGGTTCTTTAGATAGTCTCTAAATTCAAGTGGATATATTCAAGACTGTTTTTGGGCCAAATAGATGTGTTTTAATCTTGTTCAACCTGAATTTATAGGTGAACAGTTAATGTTTCATTCCATGTAGGTCTCTGATCTTGTTCTGGCTGATAATATTGTGTATCTTCTTTGTCTCTTGACACAGATTTAATCAATTTTACTTATCTATTTTGGCAGCCCCTCTGCTGATGTCCACGTCTATTTATGTTGTTTGAAAAACTTAATAAAGAAGTCATCAGTCTTGCAATACTTGATCACAAAATTTTCAACTTTGTTTTTATCATTAGGACCACACTTTCCAATTTCTGATCCATACTCTTCAGCAGCAGTTATCTGTGCATTTTATTGGATTTTTTAATAATTTCCAGCTATGAATTTGGTAGAATTCTTCTATTTCTTCATTACCTGCATGAGTGGCTGATCAAATAGTTGAATAATATTTGAACTAACTCATTTTCTTATAGGTCTTTAGATATTATCCTATCATAGAATTATCTTAAAATGTTCTTTTTGACAATTAATGTGACACCATTCCCCTTGAAATTATCATTCCTGGTATAGGAAACTATATGATTATGTGATTTAAAATGGCTAATACCTAGTCAATGCCTAGGATTTCTGCATTCTATTCAAGAGTGCTTATAGCTATTTTTTCCTCCATCATCATATGAGAAAGTCAGTTTTTAAAGTTTTATTTTTGTGCCTTTCAACCTGAGGGATTCATCTTCTGCCTCCATATCAGACAATGTTTCACTGCTGTTCACCAGATTTTCTGTGGTTATTTCCTCAGAATGGTACAGCTTTTTCATTCTTCCTACTCTTTTACTAAGACTAGAAGTTCTGTTGAAACCTGTTCACCATGGATGTCCGTGTTGGTATTTAAAAAACACCAGTGGCATGGCTTCCAGCATCACAGCGACATGCAAGTTGTTATAGAACAACCACTGACAGATGACTAGGGGATAGTGATCCAGCAATAAAATAAACTAGGAAGCAATAGTTACCACAGCAAAATGTAAACAACATATCAAGTGATTAAAAGAAGAAAATACTACTTTCATATTACCTGAATTCTGCCAACTTGCATTTGAAAAAATACATAGGACCATAAACATGACACCACACAATTGATTCTATTCATTACTAGTTAACATGCATTTAATTGTATGTAAGTACCTCTAAGTATCCTACTGACTGGTCAGATGTAGTGGTTATGTGTTGGGCCTAAACTGAAGGTCCGCAGTTAGGGAACCACCAGCCTTTCATTTGTCTGGAGACAGAGAAAGCGTTTTCCTTCCATAAAGAGTTGCCATGTCAGAAACTCCCCAAGGCAGGTCTACCCTACCCTACAGTCAATCTGAAACATAAATTCAATGACAGGGAGTGTTATATTTAACTTAAGTACTTCTTTATGTATTTTATGCATTATGTATTTAACCTTAGCCTTGAAACGAATATTTCTAGTTTAGTTTGCCATAATGATCCTTACTTTTCCTTTGATCTGTGGTGTTAAAAACAGAAAGTTTATGTTCAGTATTTAAATACAGAAATGTAAACTATGAAATTCAAAAAAGGAAATAATGTGCAGAGACATTTTAATTGGTCCCTCTAGGGACTTGAAAGAAATAACATATTTCTATAGTTATTTTTATAAAATGAAAACTTTGCTTAGGTATTGTGTATACCCAGTTCGAACAAATAAAATTGACTTATTTTTTCCATTTCAAGTTTTATCTGTAGCTAAGAATTAAACAACTCCATCTATGTAGAAGAGGTAAATAATGTGTATCATATTGGTTTTCTTTGTTTGGGCACATTCCTTATTCATTACCTATCCAGTTTATTGATATAGGAAATATATCTGTGTATGAGCACATTTAAGGTGGTACTCACAATCAGTACTTCCTGGAATTCCTGGCCATATTTAATCTTCTTTTTATGTGGATCAAATTTATAACCCATTTTGAGTCAAAACAAAGGGGAAAGGTTATGACAAACCTTCTCTTTTTTTCATTATATGTATTTGCACATCTACGAGTAAATTATTAGAGAGGCTCCCATCACTGGCTTTTGAAGGAATATTGTGGCAATAATGTACTCTGGTGCCAATTTGATTTTAAGAGTATAGGGGTGGAGTCTAGACTATCAATCTGGAAATAGTCAATGAGACCTCTGTGTGGGCATGGTTTTCTCTGAGAATTCTGGGAAATCTCACAATATTTCCTTCTGGAGATGAGAGACTCATAATTCAGTGCCTGGGAGATGCTCTACTGACAAGACAAGGTGGCAGCATGCTGATAGAACCTGAGTCCTGGAGGAACCAGAGGAGAAACTACATAGGCTTATCCTGATGGAACCAGACCTCTGGGAATGAAAGAAGTCACATGGAGACCCCTGCCAGTGCTGTGATGCTTCTACCACCATTGGATATACAAGACTCTGAAACCAATGGCCTGTGATTGTTCTGGCATCATTGCATGTGTTTTGTGAGACTGAACAGGACTAGTGAATTGGTATCGGACATATGAGCTAATATCAAACTTATGGATTTGGACTGGACTAGGTCGGGATGCTTTCTCAATGTTCCGTTCCTCATGTATATAAACCTCTCTCTCATGTACATATGTGTGTTTATGGATTTATTTCTCTAGTCTACCTGTACGAACACAAGTATGGTTACATAATCATCAAATTGGAAAAGCATACATGTCAAGACACTCCTGGTGGCTTTTGGAAACTGAGAGCTGTGTCCAGAGAGACCAAGGGAACTGAAGTGAATGAAAATTTTTGAACACTCCATTGTGATCATGTGGAACTTGAACATCAAACAAGAAAGAGATAGTTGTGTGTAGAGAAAAGGGGAATATTTAACGGTTTCAGATCAGGAAAGGTATATGTAGGAGTTATATCCTCTCACCAAACTTAGTCCATCTGTACACTGAGCAAATGAACAAAAAGAAGAAGAATGTGGCATTAGGATTGGAGGAAGTCTTATTAACTCACTCTATGCAGAAGACACAATTTTGGTTGATAAAGTGACGAGGACTTGAGGCAGTTGCTTATAAAGATCAAGGATGACAATGTTCAGTATTGATTACACCTCAGTGCATAAAGTTCAATATCCTCACAACTGGACCAAAAGGAACATCATGACAAACAGGGGAAAGATTCATCTTTTATAGATCTTATCTTACTTGGATCTATAATCAACGGTCATGAAAGCAGCAGTCAAAAAAACCAAAAGACTAGTAGCATGAGTTACTGCTCTTTGAGAGTATTTGAAAGCAAGAATGTTACTTTGATCATTAAGGTACACCTAAATCTAACCATGGTATTTTCAATTGGATATTGAATGAAAGTGACAGCAGAATCGATGCCTTCAGATTGTAGTACTGATAAAAATGTTGAAATTACCCTGGACTGCTAAAAGAACAAACTGACCTGTTTTTGAAGAAGTATGGACACAGTGCTCCTTGGAGGCAAGGACTGTGAGACTGGATCTTACCTTTGACATGTTGTCAGGAGAGAAGGACATCATGATTGGTAAAGAAGAGGGGCATCAAACAAGAGGAAGGCCCTCGAGAAGGTGGACTGCATAGTGGCTACAACAATAGTCTCAAGCATAGAAACCTTTGGAGGATGGCACAAGACCGAGTGGTACTTTGTTTCATTGTGCATAGTGTCACTAGGGGTCACAGCTTATTCTGTGGCACCTGACAACAACAGCTTGGTGGAATTTAACTTCTAGGTAACTTGTGATAAGTGCCTGTATATGTTGGACGTGTTGTTAGATATTCTACATGCATTCTTCGTTTACTTCTCACAAGAGCCATGAAAAAATTATACTACATGACATTCACTTCCTATTAATGCATAACATGGTTTTAAATAAAAGTAACCATTTAAAGCAACAAATATTGGTTATCTTGCATTTTCTGTGGGTTGAAAGTCTGGGTATAGCTTAACTGCTTCCATATCACTAGGCTGAAATCATATCCTGCCTCTAAATGATTTCAGTAGAGATACATCTGGGGAAGGACTGACTGGTTTCTCAGTTCCTTTGGTTTGTTAGCAATTTCCTGATCTTAACCTGTGAAATAGTCCCCTTTTCTTTACACACAACTGTCTCTTGCTTGATGCTTAAGTTCCACATGATCACAATGAAGTGTTCAAAATTTTTCATTCATCTCAAGTCTCTCCACAGTCTGCTATGATGTATACAGTCAAATGCCTTGGCATAATAATAAAACACAAGTAAACAATTTTCCGATAATCTATGCTTTTGGCCAAAATCCATTTGACACCAGCAATGAGTTCTATTTTTCCATATCTTCTTCTTAATCTGGCCGGAACGCCTCACTGCTCCCAGTCAATGGACTGCTGCAACCATTGTGGGAAGATCTCCAGTAAAATTTTATTTGCGTGGGCTATCAATGATATTATTCTATAGGTTGACCATTCTGTTGGGTTACCTTGGGTGGGGGATGGATCTTTTCCAGTCAATGGCCAAGTCTTCCATATGTCCTGACATAGGTCCCTAAGTGCTTTCAGTTCTTTATCAGCTTGCTGACACATTTCAGTTGGTATTTCATCTATTCCCAGAGTCTTGTTTGTGGCTCGTACATTCAAAACAGCTTGAGCTTTTTCCTTCAGCATCATTAGTTCTTGCTCTTATGCTGCCTCCTAAAAGGGTGTTGTTGTTGTCTTGTAAAATGACTCAGTCTTTTCTTTTCATTTTCTTTTGAGGTTTCCTATATCATTCAATATTTGGCGCATAGAATCTTTCAAAATTGCAACTTGAGGATTGAATATTTACTTGAATTCCTTCAGTTTAAGATATAGTGCGCATGCTCTTCTTTTGGTTTTATAACTCTAGGCCTTTGCACATTTCATTGTGGTATTTGACTCTGTCTTTTTGAGTTGTCCTTTCAAATTTTCTGTTCAGCTCTTGACTTTATAATTTCTTCTATTTTCTTTAGCTACTCTATGATTAAGAGCAGTTTTCATACATTCACTTTGATTTTGTACTTTCCCATCTTTTTAATGAATAAGACTATCGGTGTCCTCATCAAGTGTTCTGTCATTAGGTTCCAGTGCATCAATTCTGTCCTTGAGATATTCTCAAAATTCAGCTAAGATAGACTTAAGGGAGTATTTTGGCTCTAGTAGACTTGTTTTAGTTTTCTTCCATTCCAATCTTAATTTTCATATGAAAAATTGATGGTCTGCTCTACAGTCAGCTCCTGGCCTGGTTTTAGTTGCTGATCTGGAGTTTCTCTGGCATCTGTTCTCACAGACCTAGCCAATTTGATTTCTGTACATTCCATCTTTGAAAATACATCACCCTTTGGTGTTGTTTAAATGAACATAAAATTGGTCTAGCCAAATTCTATCATAGGATCTCCAGCTTCATTTCTACCTATAAGACTACATTTTTCAACTAAAGTTCCTTCCTCTTTATTTCCAAATTTTGCATTTCAATAGCCAATAATTATAAATGCATCTTTTTTTTGGGGGGGAGGCATCACTGCTCTCCGGTGGTGGGAGTAGGAGGCCCAGCCCCACTGCTGGAATTGAACCTCCGTCCCAGTGGGCCGCAGTCCCGTGCACAACCACTATGCCACCGGGGCTCAGCCCTATAAATGCATCTCTATTGCCTGTTTGATCAACTTCTGACTGAAGGCATTGGCATAATTTTTCACCAGTATCTTTTTTGGTTGGTGCATAAATTTGGGTAATAGGTGTATTGATTATATTTCATTGAAGTTGGATAAATATAATATTAACTCAGGCAGCATTTTACTTCAAGATTGAATTTGAATTGTTCTTTTGATAGTGAATACAATGCTATTCTTCTTGATTACGTCATTCCTAGCATAGTAAATCATAATTTTCTGATCAAAATGGCTAATATCAGTGCATTTTGTCTCATCAGTCCCTAAAATACTGATGTTTATCCATTCCATTTTATTTTTAGTGACTACTAGTTTTTATAGATCCATATTTTGCACTTTACAAGTTCCCATAATTATCAGATTTCTGCAGCTGTTTCTTCTTATTTTGAGCTGTGCTCCATCAGCAAATGAAGTTCCTAAAAGATTCACTCCCACATGCTCTACTCCACTCACATTACCAGGGTCAACTCTAACCTGAAAATTTCTGCCTCCATTCATTAGGTCATAAGTCTGACAATATCTTGAAGCTATGCATAATGTTTTCAGTGGCTCCTTTCTCCAAAGTGGGCACCTGGTTCCTTCTTTATTATCTGTTCTTAGTTTGGAAGCTCCATTGAAGTGATCTAGTTTGGGTCCCCACTTTGAGTGACCCTGCGTGTATTTGAAATACCAGCGACATAGCTTCCACATCACGACAATGCACAGCAGTAAGACAAATCAACTGACAAGTGGTGAAGTCCAAATGCTGGTGATCTACTTAAAAAAAAAGAGTTGCTGGAATTTAGTATAGTTTAAATCTATTCTGATACACAATCTAACGTCAGTTACATTGATTGGATAACAATTGGTCATCACATGTTATAGCTCATGTTTCCCTTGCATACGGAATATTTCTTGAATCCCACTATAACAAATTGTTTTAATTATAGTCATAATTAGTTATTATTACTCTTGCATAACTAGTGGGCCTTGGCAAAATGTCCCAAAAGGCACTCATTGGATTATTGAATCACCTATGATAGTTACTAATGGGTTAATTATGATTGCTATTCTGACGGGTATAAAAGGAGCAGCCTTTGAATAAGGGAAGTCAGATTTCACTACAAGCAAAGGAGAAGAACCAGCAGTGGAATGTGCGTTGGACCTTGAGATTCCTGCACATGGACGGAGAAGAGAGCTTTGACACCACAGTTGTAGTGAAGGAGCTGCAACTCTACAAGCAGGAGTTGGAAAGGCTTAGCAGTCATAGAGAAAGTAAAGCTGAGTGATTTGGGGCCAGGAGTTGCTTTTAGAGTGGAGTATTTCTTGAAGTTAATTGGAGGAGCTGGGGTTGCTTACCCATGTGGATTTACCCAAATACATTCAGGTTGGAATATAAAGCTCAGTGGCATGCCCTTTGGGTATTTATTGGTAGTTCTAGAACTTTGTAACATTATCTGAGAAAGGCAAAAGCCAGCACAAGATGCTGAGGGCCAGAGAAAGGCCTGCCTGTGACATGCAGAGAAAGAACTGCCCTGATAGAAGTGTCTTGAGCACTTTTCCTCTGCATTGTAACATGTTCACCTCCCTATAATATGGAGCATCACATATAATTTTTTTTGCATCATATATAAATTTTGTGTGGTCATTTACAATGAATTGCAACCCAGCTGAATAGTAGATAGTACATGAGAGGGATGTTTGGTGTCTGAATTGGAAAGGAAGATGGGAAAGTGGAAGCCGTTCTCACTTGTGCCTTGTGGCAATCAATCTTGGAGATGGAGAAGACTGGAGGTAGATTCCCTGCCACTTCTGCAATGAAGTTCCAGTAATAACCACTCAAAGCTGGCCATAGTTTCAAAGGTAGAGATATAGACAATAAATTGACCGACCAAAAATTTAATTAAAATTTTTAACATTTTGCTGACTTTAATAACAGAAAAAGATAACTCAAAACAAAATTGGATTAGGAATAAGGTTATAATAAAAAAGATACCCCTTTTACCTAGGAAAAGTTTTCTGTGTTAAATGTTATTAATGCCCTATGCAATGAACTTCAAGTTTAAAATGCCACCAAACACCATAATTATAACCCACATTCTCTTCTAGTGAATTTAACAGTTCCCACTATGAATTGTAGGTAATGACTGAGGCTTCATTAAAATTTGTCCAGGGTACTTTTCTTTGATTTTATACTTAATTGTGTGCTTCAAGATAAATCCATTAAAATGTAAGAATTTAAAGTAGATTTTAAAATTTTTAACTGTGTAATGTAATGTGCAGGAGCCCTAGTGACAGCGTGGCTATGTGTTAGACTGAGATCTGCAAGGTCAGTAGTTCAAAACCACCAGTCACTTCTTGGGAGAAAGATGAGGCTTTCTTCTCCCTTAATAGTTATTGTCTTAGAAAGCCCCAAGCTCATATCTACTCTTTCCTAATGGGTTGTGATCAATTGACAGCAACTCAAAGGCAATGAGAATGGATCTAGTGATTTATAGGTGGATCTGATAACCATGAGTTTAGCAGTTGGATACCACCAATAGCTCAGAGGGAAAAATGTGTACCTTCCTCGTCCCTTAAAGCAAACACTCTCAGAAATACACAGAGACTGCTCTATTGTCCTATAGGGTGGTTGTAAGTTGATATCAACTTGAAGGCAGTTGTGTTAGTTTGGGTAGACTAAAGGAACAAATTCATAGACAAGCATATGGATATAAGGGTATAGTTTATATACAAGAGGAATAGGGCATTAAGAAAGCATCCCAGCCGAGTCCAGTTCAAAGTCATAAGTCTGATAGTAACCCATACGCCTGATATCAGTCTATAAAGTCTCCTTCTGACTCACAGTCACAGGCCAGTGGGTGCTGAATCTTGACACTGGCAGGGGTCTCCCCAGGGCTCCTTGCTTCCAGGGTTCAGGGTTCTTCAACAACATCCAGTAGTGGTAGAAGGAGTTTATCGCTGGCAGGGGTCTCCACGTGGCTTCTCCAGCTTCAGAGGTCTGGTTCCATCTGGGTAAAGCCATATGGCTTCTCCTCCAGCTCCTTCAGTTCCTCGGATGCTGCCATCTTGTCTTGTCTGTAGTTCGTTGTCTTTGAGACTAGCTTCCAACAACTGGGGAGATACGTCTCATCTCCATGAGGGAAATATCATGAGATTTCCCAGAAGTCTCAGGAGAAAGCCATGCCCACACAGAGGCCTCATTGCCTAGATTAATAGGCTAGACTCCACCCCTACATCCTAATCATGAAATTAACATAAGCATATGATTGCCACAGCAGTGAATTTGATTTTCTAAAAATATATATGACTTCTGTACCTTTTGGGATTCTACTAGTGATGATGAAAATATTGTTCTTGTTGTTGTTAGGTGCCCTTGAGTCAGTTCTGATTCATAGCACCCTATGCGTGACAGAATAAAAGCACTGCCCAGTCCTGAGTCATCCTCACAATCGTTCTTATGTCAAAACCAATTGCTGCAGCAACTGTGTCACTCCATCTCATCAAAGGCCTTCTTCTGTGCTGCGTCTCTGTTTACCAAGCAGGATGTCCTCGCGCAGATGTTGGTGTCTCCTAATAACATATCCAAAGACAACTTTCCATCTTTGTCTGTAGTCAACATTCTGACTATACATTTTCCAAGACCAGTTTGCTTATACTTTTGGCAGTGCGTGGTGTTTTTGATATTCTTTTATGTACACCACAGTTAAAAATGTGTCATGCTTTTTTTTTTTTTTTGCATCATGATTTTTAGATCTTCCTTTTTCGATGCCCGAATTTCACAATCAGGTAAGACAACTAAAAATGCCAAGGCTTGGGTCAGGCCTACCTGTGTCCTCGAAGTAGCATCCTTGCTTTACAGCATTTTCATAAGTTCTTTTGCAACAGATTTACTTAATGCACTGGGTCAGTCAAGATCTCTTGACTATTGCTTTAATGAGCATTGATTGTAGATCCAAGCATAATGAAATCCTTGACAATTTTAATCTTTTTTCACCTATGGTTCAGCGTGAGGATTTTTGTTTTCTTTGCATTGCTTCATGAGCAAGTGTTTCACAATCTTCTTACTTTCAGCAAGCAAGGTTGTACATAAAGCTGTCCATGGTACTTTCAATAATATTTGCCAACACAATTCAAAAATACCAATTCTTTTCCATATTTCTTTTTTTGACAGATAACCACATCTTTTATTGTTGTATCCTGATTTAAAATTATTTCAATATTTTCTGTATATGTTTGAAGTGAATAGTTATGTTTATATATATTTTTAAAATCATTTTATTGTGGGCTCATACATCGTTTCTCATAATACATAAATACAAATATTGTGCCTTGCTTCTTCACATGCCTGCAACTGTCGTTCTCTGAACCTTCACCTTCCCATCTGAGCCTCTGACATCAGCCTCCCATCCCTGCCCCTTCCCCTCCATCCTTGCTCCCCACTTCTTCACCAACCCTCAATACTCTATAAATTATTGTTTTGTCATAACATCCACTGCTCAGCGTCTCCCCTCACCCTCTCCTCCAGTGTCTGTCCCTCCGGTAGGGCATTATATGACGATTCCTGAAGTTGGTTCTCCCTCTCTACCCCACTTTTCCTCCACCCTTCTAGTAGTTTCACTCCTACTACTGGTCCCAGGGGATTCATCTGTCCTGGGTTCCCCACATTTCCGTTTCTTATCTCCACAGTAATGTAGAACTGGGACTTTGACAGTTGGAGGGAGGAAGCCTTCAGGAACTAGAGACAAGTGGTAGGCTTCATTTCCATCTCACTGAACCTCACTAGCCTGTTTCCTCCCCATAGACTCCCCTATGCGAGAGTGTCCAATTATCCACAGGTGGGCCTTGAGTCCCTACTCGGTTCTCCCTGCATTCGTAGTGACATGGTTCTTATTCTTTGATGTTTGATAATGGCTCCCTTCCACCCCCTGTGATCACACATGCTAGTGTTTTTCTTCCATGAGGGCTTTACTGCTTCTAGGTTAGATGTCCATTAATTCACACGTCAAGCCTTCGCAATCCCAGGTGCTTTATCATTTGGTAGTTGCATGATCAGACTTCTCTTCTCTGTCTGTGTCTGCTCCCTTCTGTCTTCCATGATCTTGTCGGGAGGGTGGGCACACAATAATATGATTTTTGTTCTTTGATGCCTGATATCTGGGTCTTTCCGCATCTCATGGTCCTCATGCTCGCACAGGCTGGTGTGCATTTTCTAAGGTGGGCTTTGTTGTTCCTGGGCCATATAACCATTTGTTCACCCTCAAGCTTTTAAGTCCTTGGATGTCATATCTTTTGATAGCCAGGTACCATCAGCCATCTTTACTACTCTTACTCAATCCCCACATGTCCTCAGTGGTCGTCTCATGAGAGATTGCTCACAGTGATATGATTTTTCCTGTTTGATGCCTGAGGCCTGGTCTTTTTGACACCTCATGGCAGCTTCTTCCCTTTGGGCTTGGATACCTCTCAGCTAGCTGGCCATTCATTTATTTTCAGGCATAGAGACCCTAGAATCCATATCCTTTGGTAGCTGGGCACCATGGGTTTTCTCCACCACATTTGCTTATGAACCTATTTGACTTCAGTGATCGCACTGGGCCAGTGAGCATTCTGAAATGCCAAATTAGTAGAACAAATTGTTCTTGCCTTGAGGGAGTGTCTCGGTAGGGATCCAAGGTCCAGCTTCTATCTTAGTATTAAACTTATAAATATATGTATCAGGATTTTCTCCCTCATTATAATATGTGCTTATATTTACATATGTACATGTCTGTGTTTAGACCTCTGCAAGTGCCCTTTGCCTTCTAGTCCCTTCCTCTATTTCCTTTTACCTTCCTCCCGTCCCATAATACTCAGCCATCATTTGGGTTTCAGTACTTCCTCTCTATTACATTACCCTTACTTCGGCACCACCAGGCATCCCACATGCTCCCCGTCTCCGATTGTGGCCCACTCATTGTTCTCCCCATCCCCGAGTCTGTCTAGGTCCCCTTTCCTCTCCCCACACCCTCGTGTCTCCCCAGGAACCAACTCTCTGCCCCACTCTCCAACCAGTAGTGCTCCTTTCTTGATTAGATTCATTATGAGGGCTCAGCCCACATTTCTTTCTCACTATATGACCCCCAAAATGTCCTCTGTCATTGTCTGCTTGCATAGGGAGACCGTCTGTCAGGTCTTGTTCTTGTTTGCCCTATCCCCACTGTGGTATAGGTTTCTGCAAGGGCGTAGTCTTCTGGGCATCGTGGGCAGGGCTCTGGTCATCTTGGGGACCAGATAATCTCTCTTTCTCATTCTCTGTATCCACCTGTCTCCATGTGTTTGTGGCATTCTGGTCCCTCCCCCAGTCTGTTCTCTGCAGCCCCTACTTCCAGGTCTGGGTGTGGCCGGCCCTGTAGCAATCTCTTTTTGTGCCTTCTTCCATGTGACCACTCTGTCTTCATGGTTGGATGCTTCGTGCTAGGATCTGCATGCCTGCTCCAGCATCTGTGGAGATATTATCCAGCTTTCAAATAAAAATGAACCAACCGAAAAATGCTATGGTTTGATCAGATGCACTTTAATCTTCAAAGTGACATCATTGCTCTTTGATTTAAATGTTAGCTAGGTCTTGTACAGTAGATTTGCCTAAAGCAATGCACCATTTGAGTTCTTAACTGCTGCTCTCATGAACATTGATTGTGGATCCAAAGAAATTAAGTGTTTGAGGTCTCATATTTCTCTGCTTATTATGATGCTGTTTCTAGGTCCAATTGTGATGATTTTTGTTTTCTTTACATTGAGTTGTAATCTATAATGAATACTGTGATCAAATTCTTCTCCTTTTTAGTAAGGAAGAGCATGAATCTGAATATCTCAGGTTTTTAATGAGTCTTCCAACAATCCAAATGACAAATTCTTTATATAGTCAAGTTTGTCAGGTTATTTTCTGTACATATGGATTGAACAAATATTTTGTAAGGATTTAGCACAAACCTTTCTTTTGGTCTATTTACCAGTTTCATATTATGGAAGTACTTTTAAGGATGCTAGAATTTCCATTCTTCGAAATGTTATCCATAGTTTGTTGTGATCCACACAGTCTAATCCCTGTGCATGGTCAATAAAACAGAAATAAACATCTTTCTGGTGTTATATCTTTCAGCTAAGTCCCATATTATGTGAAAAGGGACATCCTTCATTTCAAATCCTTTTCTGAGTTCAGCTTGAATTCTTGACAGTTCTTTGATGTACTGCTCAAACAATCTGGACTGTTCTTCAGCAAAATTGTACTTGTAGTGTAAGATGTGAAATAATAATAACAATATATAATTGTTCAAGGACTTCCAAGGGTGAGGGAAGAGGAGCATACACCAAGTGCTCAAGTAGAAAATGTTTTAGAAATGATGATGGCAACATGTGTACAGATATGCTTGATACAACTGATGATGGGATGTTATAAGAGCTGTAAGAGCCCCCAGTAAAATGATTTTAAGGGATTTAGCTTGCATGTGATATTAGTGATATTGTTCAAGAATTATTACATTCTGTTAGATCAGCTTTCTTTGAAATGGGCACAAATGTCTGACATGAACTTTTAGTTGACCAGATAGCTGTTTTCAAACTTCTCTACATAGATTAATGTGTGCTTCCAGTGCTCCATCAGTTTGGTGACACATTACAATTTGTCCTTCATAAATTATTGGAGACTAGTTTTTTCCACATGCCTTGAATGAAGATTGGGTTTCTTCCTTCAATATAATCATTTTTTAATTATATGCTTCAACCTCTTCCTCTCTGCTTCTCAGTAACAACTGTTTTTCTCTTCATCTTGGTTTTCATGTGACTTTAATTATGATATCTTTATAGTTTATATAAGGAGACCTGGTAGTACATGCAGGTAAGCATTGAACTGCTAACCTCACAATAAGTGGTTCATATGTACCAGTCATTTCATAGGAGAAAGATGAGATCAAACTTATTGCCGAAGAGTCAATTTGAACTCACAGCAGCCTATAGGACAGAGTACAACTGCCCCTGTGATTTTCCTGAGACTAAATATTCATGGGAGTTGAAAGCCTTATCTTTTTCCTGGACAGTGACTGGTGACTTTGAACCAGTAGTTACTTTGACCTTGCAGTTACCAATCCAATTCATAACCTATTACATAACTAGTGCTCCAGCGGAAGATATATGCTCCAATAAAGATTTACACACCCTGCTGAGAGTGTGTAAACTAAGTTGATAATATTGAGTTTGTTTCTTTGTTTCAGTTGATAATGGTCATTTTCATTGAGTAAGCCCTAAATTATAGTGATTTTATGTATAATGATATATTGCTAATTATTTTCCATCTTAATCACTACTGGTGTTTAAGACAATTATTGTGGCTCTTGTGTAGTTCCAATCAAGGGGACTCATTCATCTTCTAGTGCTATATTGGATGATATTCTGTTCTGACCCTTATCTAGTTGTCTGGGTTTTCATGACCTAGTTTTCTGAAGTATATTGTCAGAACTTTTCTATCTTGTCTATCTTCTTATGGAAGTTTTGTTGAATCTTGTCCACTATAGATAACCATGTTGATATTTTAAATATTTGGAATGTAGTTCCTAGTACCACACTGATGTACAAGTCATCTCATTATTAGAGCAAAGTGACAAGTACAGTTATGTAATTTAGGTGCCTATGTAATTATGTTAATTTTATAATTGAAATATAGGGGTGGAGTCTGGCCTGTTAAACAGGAGAAAGCCATTGAGTAGCTGATGAGGCCTCTGTGTGGGCATGGCTTTCACCTGAGACTCCTGGGAAATCTCGCGGTATTTCCCTCATGAAGATGAGAAGCTATCTTCCCCAGTTATTGGGAGTTAGTTTGAGAGACGATTAATCACAGACAAGCTGGCAGCGTTGGAGAAGTTAGAGGAGCCAGCGGAGAGACCACTCGGCTTTGCCCTGATGAAGACAGACCTCTGAATCTGGAGTGGCATGCTGTTGATGGACCTGCACCCTGTTGAAGGAACCATGGGGAGACCCCTGCCAGCGCCAGAATTCTGCACCCACTGACCTGTGACTTCCTGAGTCGGAAGCAGACATTATAGACTGATTGTAGGCATATGGGTTAATATTGGACTTATGACTTTGCACTGGACTGGATTGGGATGCCTTCTTAGTGTCACATTTCTTTTGTATATAAACTCTTTCCTTATACCTATAAGTGTGTCTCTGAAATTTGTTCCTCTAGTCTATCCGGACTAACACAGTGCCATATATTGACTTTCTATAAAATTGGATTTGCTATATTCCACTCTATCTTATTGTCACAATTGGTGCAATGGGCTCACACATAATAATTGTGAGGATAGTATAGAACCAAGGAAGTATATGATTCTGTTGTACACAGGGTCTCTTCGAGTTGGAATGAACTTAACAACAAAAGAACACTATAAGAATACATTATTTACATGTTAGTTAACTTACAGTTCACATTGTGAACTTGTGTAATTTTTTTCTATTGACTCAATGCCTGGTTCCCCTCAAGGAATATTCAACCTATAGTTTTCTCCACTCTCTGAATGCAAAGTGTTCCCAGTAAATGTTTCATAATCCAAAATTGTGAAATACACAGGTATAATTAACTCAAATTTACATGGGGACATTTTCGACAATTCCAAGGCAAAGAAACAAACAAAATCATACTGATAGCATAGAACCTACAACAACACTATCACAGGGCAACCTTAGACCAAGTAAAGATGTGCTTACTTGATGTTGACATAGTGAGTAGGCCTCTCTGAAAGAAAGCAGGTCTGGTTAGGTTTGCACTGTTGTCTGGGGTATGCACTGCCTCTCTACTGACTTGCCGCAAAACCAACACTGAACAATATTTTCACATTGAGATCTTTTTCATAAAAGCAGGAATCGACTGAGCCCTGATGGTGTAAGTGGTTGAGTGCGGGACTGCAGCCCATGGGCTTGGCAGTTCAAATCCAGTGGCGGCTCTCAGGAGCAGCGCTGGGTAGCTCTTAGGACCGCCAGAGGGCAATGATGCCCAAAAACAAAAATCATTTTTTATTCCACGAGGGAAAACAGATGACAATGTAAATATCTCACAAAAGGGATGTGATCTAGATAGAGCAAACTTTTGAAAGGCATCAGATGTTTGTGCCTGTGTTCAAAGAACTTTTCGCTTTTAGATTCTGCTGTAAGGTTGATGGTTCAGGCCGGCAGTGACGCTATGGGAGACAGATGAGACAGTTTGCTCCTGTAAAGATTTTCAGCTTCAGAAATGATGTGTCAAATCAACGCAATGGCAAGTTTTTTGTTTTACTATGTTTTGTTTTGGTGCTATTTCTATTTTAAATCAGTTATCCTTCTAATAAGCTCAAGTTTTCTTCATTCTGTCCGTTATCTATTCTATCCACTCATTATCTCTATTTTTGCTGATACTGTGATTTTTCTCCCCAAACTACTAGTGAAAGACTTAATTTTGCTACATATTTCTCTCTCTTTCTCCTTCTCTCTATAGGTGTGTGTGTGATTGTGTGTGTATGTGAGAGAGAGATATATGGCAGGGAAGGTTATTCTTTTTTCAGCTAGATTAAGTTCACTATTTCTTAAATTACAAGCTTGTATTTTTCTCACTTAACTTTTTCATATCCAGAAGTACCTTATTAAAAAGAGTATTTGAAATAAGTATAAGTCTTAGCATGTTTAGAAAGATGTATTTTGTTGTTAGTTTGCTTGTATTTTCTTTCACATTAATAATTTCATTTTTAAACCATAGGATTTTAAAATAATTGATCCTCTTTGTTTTCTGCTATTTACTATTGTTGATACAAATTTCTTTATAAGTAAGATGTTTTATTTCACTGTGGAAACATTTTAAATCTCTCAATAATAAACAGTTCTGAAATTACATACCACAGAATCACATACTATCTACTTGGAATTTTGTTTGTTTGTTTTTGTTGTTGTTGCTCATAAAGCTGGATATGTGGTCCCAAACCTAAAATCCACAGCCATTGAGTTCATTCTGACTCACAGAAACCCTACACATATGGCAAATTATATATAGATCCTTTCTTATATATGGTTGGCCTTTTAATACAAAGATTCAGTCTTCGATGTCTAGAAAGTACTCTTATCTGTTTTACTGTCGTGTTGTGACCTAATAGCTATGCACTGGGCTATTAACAACAAGTCCAGCAGTTCTAAAACATCAGAGGCTTCACCGGGAAAAGAAGAGGCTTTCAACTTCTTTAAAGAATTCCACCCCCCTAGGACACTTGGAAACCCCCAAGGGCACTTCTAGCCTTCACTTGTTTTTGTGAATATAAATAAAAAATTATACATTACTAGACTGTGAGCCTGAAAAGGACAGATAACTCAAAACCCAGGCTCAACTGATACTCCTTAAGGTATAAGGGAAAATGCTCAAAGCATGTCAGCAAAACCAGACACATATATTAGAATGGACACACCTATACTACAGATTTATAAACGGCAGAACAAGATGACAGGACATCATTCTTCCATGCTGGATTTTCCCTGCTCCAGCGGTTGTTGAGTTTGGGGTCCAGAGGCATCCATACTAGCACTGGTACCTCACTGACGGCAGAACCACTTAGCACAGGCTGGGTAACAGTAATCTTCCCAGCAAGATTCTGACACAACATTGACCTTAGAATGGTAACATTGACTCTTTTTGTTAATATTTGCTTTAGTGATTATATTTGAAATTGATATTTGAACTTGTGACTGTTTTCTTGCTAGCCTAGTGGCACTCCTCCTGTGAGAGTTATCTTCACTAATGACATGTGGGAAGAGGGAATCAAGGATTTACATTTTTAACTTGGTCCCTATGTACATGTGTAAAACTATTAATTGCAGTGAATGAAACCCAAGTCTAACCAAGACAATTTCGTGTCTCTGTATATTTTATGTGATTTGCTTAAAATAGCTTTTTACCCACTAGCCTTCTGCTTTTCAGTTCCTCCCTTGCTCAGCATCCCTTTGTAATCAACAAAGTCTGTTTCTTTAGGCATGAAAGCCTTCTTAGTTTTCTTTATAACAGTGGTCTCATGTAATATATAGTGTTTGTAATTGACTAATTTTATTCAAAATAATGTTCTTGAAGTCCATTCACGCCATGAGATACTCTGTAGTTTGATCATAGTTTGTTTTTTTTAGCATTGCATAACATTCCATTGTGTGTATATTCCAATGTTTCTTTATCCATTATTCTATTGATGGACATTTAGCTTGCTTCTATTTTTCGATACTGTAGACAGTTCTGGGATGTGCATAGTTTGCATCAGTCTGGTTGGGCTATTTTTTTCTTTAGGCAATGCAGTCAGCAGAGGGATATATTGAATGGAACTTATGTTTCCAGTTGCTCGAGGTAGAACTGTATCACTTTTCATAGTAATATACTTTTTGTTACACACTCGCCAGCACTTTATAAGATTTCAATCTTTCTTCAACCTTTGTTATTTTCTGATTTTTTGGACTGTGCTTTCACTGAAGGGATATGGTGGTATTTTTATATTAGCATCTCTTGTATGGCTAGGGACTATGACCCATGTTCATGTTTTTTGGTCATTTGGATGTTATTTTAGAGTTACTGTTGTCCACTTAGTGGACAACAGTAGTTTGTTTTTTCAGCATTGAAAATGTAAATAGTTATTTTATAGAGCCCAATTCTGAAGGTGAACATTGTGTTTTAATGGATAACTTATTTACTTTTATTTAATATATAATTCTAATGATAAATTTGAAGCAGTATATTTAGAAATGATGTAAGTTGTCAAGCAAACTGACAAGCAATGAAAACTAATAACATAACTTGATATCAATAAAGGATTCAGAAATTTTCAGAACACAGACATCAGAATGCATATGCATAACCTATGTAATTTTTTGTTGTTAATATAAGAGAAGTAGCTCTTTTAAAAGAGCATATAAGAGAAACCAGAAGTACTATAAGAAATCATATTGAGAGAGAACTTTGAATTATGTAAGTCAGAAATAAACCTTTCATATACTTTCCTCATATACAGTATGAGTATAAGAATTGAAAAAAACATAAAACTTTCCATCAGTAATGAGTACAATTCAAAATAATTTGTAACTTTCTCAACACTGAGATAATTAAAACACCACTGAGAGTGGTATGCTTTGTACTGCATTTTATTATCTTTTTGAGGGAAAATTTTCCTTCATGTGACCTGCCAAAATCAAAGTTATATGATATGTACTGAAACTTAAGGGATTATCTTTGTTTTTCTCTGTGCAAAAAATAGGTAATTTTGGGAGTTTAATTTTCATCATTTCAAGGAATCACTAACCAACTGGATCTTTTTGTGAGTACTAATTTTGTTTGTAGATTATCTTGTCTTTTATTTCTCTTCCCTTAATTTGCTTGCCTCTTGGCTATCCTTACAACTCATTGGTGCCTCCAACAGAAGATGAGAAAGATAAATAAAACGAGGTGAAACTCAAATGCAAGCAGTACCTTGCAACATAAAATGGACTTTCAAGGATTAAAACAATACAACTGTGGTATCTTAGTGACTGAAATATATACACTATTTGATATCAGATTGTTAATACACAGTGCTGGTGAGATCCTTAAACTCAATTTTGCCCTTGTGATGTTAGATTGGTCCTCATTTGGAGCACTGATATCTGTAGGCAACTGCGGCATCAGCCATGCTTGCTCCTTGATTCCTGAGAAAGATGTCTACACAAAGGTCCGAGCTTCATCCTGGTCTGATTTTCTTTCTTATTCAGCCTTGTTCGTCATCTGCTAATGAGGAGCTGGTATCTGCCAGCAAGTTACATGGGGTAGGAACCCATCAGACGCACATCTGGGACCCAAAAGATCTAGTGGCTTTAAGGACAAAGAGGGTCTGGATTTATTCATCTGAGGAGTTGAAATTCAGTTAGGGTTGATTTACATTCTTGATAGAATTGATCTGTTTAAAGCTTAACCAATAATAGATTTTAATTTCTTTCTGTAATTCTGTAAAAGTCACAGTCTTGGCTCAAAAAACTTCTTTGGATTTCTTCCCCCCCTCCCACACACAAAATAAGATTGTTTTTCAAATATATAATTAAGTAAGAATGTTTTATTAATACATTCTATTCACAGATTTGGTTGTAGAACTGTAAATGTCTGGATTTCAAGTAACATTTTTTGATTCTTGTTAGCATAATAATTGTGTTCTTTCTATATAATCGTGTTGTTTATGTGCACTTCTGTGATGTAGTCTTCAGAAATTCATGTAAATAAGTTAATTTTAGAAACAGTATTAAACTCTTGGCTAACGTGCTTGTCTGTTGTTTAGCAATGAAGCTTTCATAAAACATTGTAAGAGCCCATGTTTCTGTAATTACTTTGAATTCATTTCTCCACAAAAATAAATCAAAAGGAACCTATGAAAATTACAAATCAGACACACATTGCACCTGTCCAGTTGTCTGATAAAACTGCAATATTAAATGGTTGATACCTGCCTCCTCTGAATTGGCTAAAGCGAGGTCTTCATGAACCTTACACGGTAGAATGCTGGAAGATTGGGGGTGTTTCTTTCCATTGTACAGAGGGTTGCTTTGAGTCCGAGCTGACTCTATGGCACAAACAGCAACAATAACAACAACAGCCGATGGAATGACTGGCGAGGAAAACTTAAAACTTATGGAGTTAATATGGCAGAAATAATTTCTGTCTGGGCATACTTTTGCAGTTTTCAGACTGAAAATTCTCATGGCAGAATACAGAAGTAAAGAAAAGAGGGGTAAGGAAGAGTAGAGAAGATAATAAAGTAAATAAATTTGATAATAAAGTAAATAAGAGTGAGGAGCAATTGTGGTTTATTAAATTTAGGGAATTGTTACTATGTTCTGCTATATGAGAGGTAAGTCAGTTGTTGAGTACCTCATTATTATTATTATTATTTTTGGGGGGGCATCCCTGCCCTTGGCGGTCGTGGGCGCTACCCAGTGCAGCTCCTGAGAGCCGCTGCTGGATTTGAACCACCAAGCCCTCAGGCCACAGTCACGCACTCAACCACTTAGACCACTGAGGCTCAGTCCTATTATTATTTTTTATGAAATTAAGTTACAAAGAAACTGTGCAAGGTAGGTAGGCAAAATGTAAAATTCATTTCCCACTCATTATAAATTCTTGAGAAATAGGCTTAAATATTTGAAAGAACAAGCCACTGAATGTACACAAGGAACTGACCTGGACTCCAGGACAGTGCTAGGGCAAGCAATAATCCTACTGGGAAAATTTGGGGCAGTATTGAAATGGTCTAATTTTTTGCTTCTCACTGAAAGAAATTACTGCAAGATTTAAAACTCAGAGGAGCACTGGAGCACCATAGAGAGGAACAAGGGAGCAAAATCTTCTCCCACCAAATTGTCATGTACATGTCAAGAAAAAAATGGATGAAAACCATCAAAAATATTTCCCTCTCCATTTTCAGAATTTAATTGAGATCTTAGACTGCTTTAAAAATGAATTATGGGGCAATCAACTCTCTTATCAGACAACAGCCAGGCTGTAATAATTAGTTAGAAGAGTAAGAATAGAAAGGAAGTCTGTTCTTTAGTCAACATGACCTTTATCATTTATTAGACTGTTTATCTGGGTGCTTTTAAAAGTTTTTCAAAAACTTTTCAAACTACATGGGTAAATATGTTCATAGCCTTTGTTAATTAATTTTCAAAGTCACATTCAGAACTTGATGCCTTGAATTTGTAAAGGTCAGAAATGTTTTGCACATAAATGGCATTTGAGGGGGTGGGCTCTATAAATACTATTTTAAAAGGTCACATGAGAAGGAAGGAAAAAATCTTTATACTACACGACTTGTTTTCATATATGCCATATAGCTTCTGTAAATGAGCCCTTTACCAACATACCATATACTGCCATTTCCCCTATAAATTCTGGCTACGATGATAACTGGGCTGGAAGTAAAGAGTGTACCACATATGATACAGTCATCATTATACATCTAATTGAAGAATTTTGGGGATTATGACTTCATTCTCATAGTGAGGAGAGTTGAACATTCACAAAAATTCTATCAGTAACCAAAGAATATATGAAGACTAGGCACGTATCTTGGTTTATTCTTGTCAGAGACTTTCCCTATGTCAGAGTAAGCCTAGAAACCAGGTACAGAAATCCAATTTTCTGAAAATTCAACACACTTTCTGTCATTTATAGAAGGAAGTTCTTCAAAAATCTTCCCTTCAATATAGGTCACAATTGAATTTTATTTTATTCTTTTTAAAATTTTATTTTATTCTTTAAAGAACTTTAAAAAATAAACCTTCATTAAAGCAAGGCTCTGAAATGTGTGCTTATAAGAAGACATCCCAAAGCACATATATGTGAAAAATATAAGGTGTGACTTGCACTTAAAAAAGACAATTTCTTGTTCAAAAGAAAACTGGAACTGTTGTTCAAATTAAAGAGTTTATTGAGGGAATAAACCAATCCGCGATTGGGATGAACCTTGTGAAGGTTCACCAAAATACTGAAGCAAAAATAAATGTTCACATATTTTAAGTAGAGAATCCATGAATTGAAACAAATTGATTTGGTGACATTCATGAAAACTGAATTTAAAAGTCACAAGACCCCTTAAAGGACATTCTGCTCACTATAAAGTTTAAATAGTTTAAGAGGGTTTTTCTTGATGTTGGTTTTTTCCCTGTGTATATTTGGAGATCCAGCCTGAATGAATCCTCTTTTTCTGGGAAGAAAGGGGAGCTGCTGGATAGATTTCGAATCTGCTCAGAGTAAGCACATTAGGTCTGACCTGGTATTCAACATTTTCTCTTTCTCTCTTTCTGTTTCTCTCTATGTGTGTATGTGGGTGTGTGAGAGAGAGAAAGTTTCTGCCCACCTCCACCCCCCAATTGGGATTTTTCTCTGCTTTAGTTTGTCATTGGGTGTAGCCCTCTTGAATTTTTGTGGCACGCTTTGCTATTCTTGTGTAAAAGAAACCCAGGATTGATGAACCTGTAAAGAGCAAGACAGGTAGGATAGGGTTTCCGAGAGGTACAGTAGTAGGTCTGTGTATCTGTCAAGGGGAGCTGATATCAAAGAGTTCAAGAAGGAGAAGAATATTTTGAAGCTTACTGTCTTTCCAAGTTTGAAGGGCCAAAGTTCAGGTTGTACATCTGGAGCTGGGTCCCAACCTATTAGATGCTGGGTGAGCCTGGTCCTGTTGACTGGAAGTTTCTATTTGTCATTGGAGCTGAACTCTTGCAAGGAGGGGAGAGTGGATCAGGGGCTAGATGGAGTCATGGCGATTCTGTGCCATTCACTTGAGTTCTGGCCTCCATAGGGTCCTCAGAGGTGGGTGGGGTCATAGGTGAAAGAGCGGTTTTAATTGGGGAGCATTTTGGAGGGAAAGTCACTCACACTGGTGGTCGATCAGCTAGAGGAGAGGGGGCAAGAGGGGCTCACTGTTATGCTGAGCTCTGCTGCATTCTCCAGGGGTGAAAAAGCAGGAAGAAGGATCAAGACCATTCTTGAAGTACTGAGATTTTGGGTTTCCAGTCTGATTTCCCAGAATTCAGGTCCCTACCTGTGATTTTCTTGCTTGGGCTGCAGGGAGGGAGGGTTCTAGGTCGAATACTCTATCAGGGCACCATCTTCCTGGGATCCCCCTAAGTGTGCCTTCTTCAGCACAGACTTATTAACTCTTTACATTGCTATACATTCCCTATGAAAGGAAGATAAGTATCATTTGTACATCCTTGGATCTACTCACCCAGTGGCTGCTTATCCTGAAAAGCCTTAAAGATGCCATTGGCTAAGACAAAGACACCCAGCCACCACCACCAGAGATGTCTTTGCCATGCCATAGCTTGAACCTCTGTGTCTGTGAAGGTTTTTAAAGAAAAGATGTGTGAAAGTATGTGTGAAAGTATGACCAAGAGATAAAGAAGAGAGGGACATTGGTGAAGAACAAAGCTGTTAACTAAGGCATTTTCATTTCTTTAAATTGTATGACATCGCAAGTGTGGTGGTCATGTGCTTATATCAATTTCATGATTGAGATGTATGGGTGGAGTCTGGTCTGTTAATCTGGAGACAGTCATTAAGTAGCCAATGAGGCCTCTGTGTGGGCCTGGCTTTCTCCTGAGACGTTTGGGAAATCTCACAGTATTTCCCTGGTGGAGATGAAAGGCCATCTTCCCAGTTGTTGGGAGTCAGTCTCCCCGACGACGAACTACACAAGACAAGATGGCAGCATCTCATGAACTGGAAGAGCCGGAGGAGAAGCCACACTGCCTGACCCTGATGGAACCAGACCTCTGAAGCTGGAGAAGCCATGTGGAGACCCCTGCCAGCGCTGAGATGCTTCTACCACCACTGAATGCTGTTGATGGACCCTGAGCCCTGGAAGTGAGGAATCCCCACCAGGGCCGGGACTCTGCATCCACTGGCTTGTGAATTTGTGAGTTAGAAGGCGACTTTATAGACTGCTATTGGGCATATGGGTTAATATTGGACTTATGACTCTGAACTGGACTGGGTTGGGTTGCTTTCTCAATGTTCCATTCCTCTTGTATATAAACCTTACCCTTATATCCATACGTGTGTCTATTAATTTGTTTCTTTAGTCTACCCAGACTACCTCAATAAGGAATGTTGCTCTTGGATTAAAAGCATTTAACATTTTGATTAATTTTATAATCATCACAAAAATTAATTATAATTAATCCAGTTTAAAAAATTGAATGTAGTTGAGAGTCAGTTTCAATAGGTAGCCAATTTAAAATGTCAAGTGAAAGAAAATTAATGTGGAGGCTAATGATTGATTGTAAAGCAAACAAACTTGATATTAGACTGTATTTAAATGTATAGAGCAGCATTTTGGCTAGAACGGAGTGAACAGCCTCAATGCGAGGCCACAGCTAGTTTGGTTAGTTATGAAAACATTCTTCTTAAGGATAAGCTAATGTAATTTTATGTGAAGGATAAAATGGTTCCGAGGCACATCATTTCATATTTAAAAATGCTTCACATTAAGGCAAAAGAGCACTTTACAATTAGAAGTAGAATCAATGAGGACTATACATAGTCAAAAGCAGCGTAGCAATTGTTTTCTCTCCCTTGACCTCAATGCAGTGCAGGTGGTGTATCAGTTATGTGATATACTCTATATTGCATATTCTTCATATGGAATTTAACATTGAGACCTCTGTCAGGAATAAAAATATAGCAATCAGATTTCATTATGGCACAATTACCTCTCTGGGCTTCAGTAAGAATGTCAGAAGCCAGTCTATTTTGGAATACTACTTCCCTCATAGCAATTTCAGTGTTGATATCCTGAAGCCACTGGCACTGTTATTTAGGGCTGTTTGCACGTATACTTCTCAGTGTGTCATAACATCCTCACATTTTTTTCTGATGCTAAATGATTCTACCAATGAAACAGTGGTCCAGACCATTGACCCCTTAACATGGGGGCATTAACTGGTAAAGGGGGTTAAGTGCACATAGATCCATGAGTCCATCTCAGACATGGAGTACTCAGAGGACATCTTCCAATCCAACCTGGCAGAATTTGGGAAATAATATTGGTTTCATATAGCCAAAAGATGCCATTAGGAGCAACCCAATTGATATGCTAACATCATAACCAGTTTTTAGTAAACTAATCAGGAGCTTTTTATTCTGGGTGTACATCCAGATATTAGAAACCAGCATAACGGTTTATAGAGGACTTTCTCCTTTTATTTATATGGGTATGGTTTTATCATTCCTGCCAAAGGTTCCAACTTAACGTAGTCTTCCTCCTTGAGCTATTGATCATATAAATCTATCCTATAGCTGTTGATATGGACCTATAATAGGAAGAATACTGTATATGAGTTTGGAAGATTCTCTTGTTATTTATTTTTGAACAACTTTACTCAGTTATATATTGGTTGAATTAAGAATAAAGGTTAACTTATAATCAGGAGGTTTTAGGGTTCCAAAAAGTAGGTGATTTTTCAATGGAAAATCTAGTAATAGTGATTTCCTATAATAATAAAATATCTTTCCATTGCTGTCATTTACATAGATCAAAAGCAAGTCAGTTCACTGCAGTTGAGAGGCCCACCAGGAAGACTGGACTGATGAGACTGAGAGGGAACCACACACCCAACAACTGAACTTTGTAAAATGATGAGCAAAAGTATTTGTTCCATTTCAGAAAAAAAGTAGTAGAGGAATGAATATAACAAAAATAAAAAAGACAGATAAAACAGTATCAGCCCTGTTTTAGGCTTAGCGAACTCTGATGATATTTGCTCCTGGCTTTGGTCACATGTTTGTCTGAATCTCAGTAAGGTGAACAGTCTATGAATATGCTTTGGCTCTCTTCAATTGATACAGGTGTATCCAAACTTTGACTTTTGTAATTTGGCAATACAAGGGTAGTGAGAATTATCAAAAAATATATTTTCCAATGTGACTCCAGTGAGTTATTTGTTTGATGCCTTTTCCAATATTACTGTACAAAGCAGCAGGTAATGTTCATATTTCTAAATTTTGGCTGGCAATGGCTTCTTTCATTTCTAATGACAGTTTTATTAATTTTTAATTGTTGCACACTTTATTTTAAAATTTTAACTGTTGTTTGGCATATGTTTCACCTACCATTCTAATCAACAAAATAAATCTTAGAAGTTATTTTTTTTAATACTCCTGTTGTTATGCTCTCATTTTTCCCTAACCTATCATCTCAAGTCCAAGGAATCATTGATTCAGTTATTGTCTACAAATTTCTCTGTCCTGGATTGTCATATACAAATAAACATTACAAAATACCTATAATTAAGTAAAATAGATAAAAACGCAGAAAATATTTTACAACCAAGAATAAATTTCTTTGATAGATAAAAATTTTCTCTTTAGACTACTGTAATGATTGGTAGTATATTAGTAATTCTGGTTGAATGAATGTTAATCAGAATAAGTTGAAGCATCAAGGAGTATCAAAGGCCTTGTGCTATAATTTCATGTAGAATTAATTTACGTAGCCAAATGGACTGGCCTCCAAATTAAGAAGGATTGGAGACAATTTTAGTCCAAGATATTCTTAAAGATTCACAAAGATTGGATAATAGCTTTTTCATTATGCCATTATTTCTTTCCACTACCCCAAAAGAGTGTGGATGAAAGAGGTAAAACATATTTTAAATATAGAAACCAAAGATTGTTCTTATACCATAGAATGTATTTGGGGCTTCTCCTAACTCTAGACCCAATCTCAGAGCAATCAGTTCTTATGACATAACCCAGGCCATGTATCAGAAAATTATATTCGGTACATTGGAAAACATGAATGATTGCAGATGCACTTAGATTAAGTGTTGTCATTGGATGCTCATTCTCATGAAGAAATCACTGAAAGCATGGGTGCTACAGCAAAGTGTGTTGAAGATACCTGGTAGCCGGCAATCAGAAAGAATAGTGTCTGTGTCTTACTGGCTTATCTCAAAAAAAGAAGCCATGTCAGTGAGCCATCTACTCAGTTCTCATGGAAGGAGGTCAGCCTGTGTCATCCAGGGAATGTAGATTTAAAAAGTCCTAATCTGAAAGAGGGGATGATATCAGGGCTTATATTGTTGGTACTTGTCTGCAGAAGGTTTTCAATTAGAATGAAAGGCCCAAATTCATTTTGGGGGTTGACACATGGATTAAACCTCCAATGGATCGCCTTTAACCATAGTGGAGGGATATTAATAGCTATGTTTATCCAGCAGGCATGGTAATGTCTATTAGGACACAAGTAGGTTAAAATGTAGCATTTTATTTTTTGACCTTCCTTTTGACCCATTCTATAGCTGTTTCAATTAAAAAATGACAAGAAGTATACATAGATTAAACCTATGGTGACTCTCCTTTGACCTTGCACCAGGGATGTGAACAGCCTTTCTGTGATGTAAAATACTTTGGAAAATAGATTATTGCAGATATCCTTAGGTTAAAAATTGTCATCTTATTATTTGATCTTCCTTTGGACACACTTTTAAATTGTCTAGTTTTTATATTTTCTCCTTTCTTTTTGAATGATATTTTTCTCAGGTTGAGTGTTAGTATTCTTGAAAAATATATATTTTACTCTTATGAACTTCAGTATAGGTAAATATATAAAGAGAGTAACTGGATTAATGGTTTCTTATGGGTATGACTGAAGATTTTGGAGGGAAGTAGGAAGTTAAAAACAAAGAATCAGGAATAAAGAAAATGTTCTAGATTGATTGTTATGATTGAACTGGACATAAGATAGCATCCAGATAGATTTACCTGCCTGGTGCTTCTGCTGCCAGACCAGAAAATGAAGACTTAAGGAGACTAAACCTAGAAGGCTGGATGCTAAAAATAGATTCAGTGTACTAGGGTCCGACTCAGACTTCCCCTTTGGATTTTCAGCCACAAGGTGAATTGAGAGAACACATTGAAATCCTCTTGGTTCATTGTGTCTGCAGCCAGGCTGTGCTGGCCCTAGACAGGAGGGCATCAGCTATGCCTTCCTGCATTCTAGTCACACAGCGAGTAGCGATGATCTCAGACTGCTGTCTAAAAGAGGTCATAATCCCAGGCAAGACCCCAAACTGGAGTTCCCCCGAACTGCTAGCCACTCTGTGCTTGAAGTCTAGCAATTGGCGACCTCCCGCCCCTTCCCCAACCCCCGCCCCAGTGGATTTCCTCCACCGCCAGGAATGGAAGCAGTAAATCAGTAAATAATGAAGCAAGACCATTATTTCACTCAATGCATAAGAATAACTCAAGGTGCATCAAAGAGCTTAAGGTAAAATCCCAAACTATTGAGGTCATCAATGTTGGGATTGGGGTAAAATTGAGAGAGTTGGCTCAGGGAATACAGTGGCTGTCAGAAACAGGGAAGAACACAAACACAGAGGAGTCACAAATAGACAAGTAGGATAGACTGAAGATAAAACACATGTATACATTGAAAAAATTCTACAAGAGAGTAATAAGGGAGCCATCAGACTGGGGAAATATCTATAGAAATGATACATCAGAAAAAGGCCTAATTGCTTAAATTCTATAATACTCTGCTAACTTAATATGAGGAAAAAAACAACTAATTGCTCACTGAGAAGGTGGGCAAAGGATCTGAACAGAAGTTTCACATGGATAGAAATCCAATGGCTGATAAAAATAAGAGAAAATGTTTTGATGATTATCTATAAGAGAATGCAAATTAGAACAACTATGAGACACCACCTAATGCCTTCAAAGATAGCAAATTCTAGAAATCAGAAACTAACATGTATTGGAGGGGCTGTGGTATAATAGGAATTCTTGTGCACTGCTGGTAAATCTGTAGATAAGTACAACCACTTTGTTAAACAATCTGGTGTTATCTAAAACAGATGGAAAGCAAGATACGACACAATCCAGCAATCTCTCTTCTGGGAATATACCCATACAAGTGAAGAAACAAACCATGGCTCTGACCTCTATGCTCCAATGTTCATTCTAGCACAATTTCCAATCACAAGGAGTTGGAAACAACTCAAATTTCTATCAACGGGCAAATGGACTAAAAACCATGGTACATACATGCAACGGAAACGGTACATACAGCAAAGTTCACATGGAAGAAGGCTCACCTGGATCATCATGAGGTGTGGAAGGCATCGGGCATCAAAAACTCACAACAAAAAATCATATCATTGTACATGAGGGAGAGAGTGGAGTTCGGAGACCCAAAGTCCATATTGGATAATCGAACAACCCATTACAGAAATGTGGTCGGGCTGGGCCCTTCAAGGGTCACAAGTAAGAGACAAGCCAGTCAGAGTACAGTATAGCACAGATGAAAACGCACAATTTTCCTCTAGTTCTTTAATGCTTTCCATACCCCCACTATCATGATGTCAGTTCTACCTTATACATCCAGCTAGACCAGAACACGTATGCAAGTACTGATATTAGCTGGAAACACAGGGAATCCAAGACAGATACCCTCACTCCCACCCCGGAATCAATAATGACAATAGTGGTACCAGGAGGGGAAGGGGAAGGTGAGGGAAAAAGGGGGAACTGATCTTAATGATCAACATATAAGCCTATCTGAGGGGACAAATAGCAGAAAAGAGGGTGAAGGGAGACAGCAGTTGGTGTAAGTCATGAAAGAAATAATAATTTATAAATTATCAAGTGCTTGTGAGGGGAGAAGGGTGGAGGAGGAGGGAAATGAGCTGATACCAAGAGCTCAAGTAGAAAGAAAATGTTTTCAAACGGTAATGGCAATATATGTACAAATGTGCTTGACACAATGGATGTATGTATGGATTGTGATAAGAGTTATAAGAGGCCCAAATAAAATAATTTTAAAATGCCAATGATTGAACTATTTAATTGTATGATAATTGAGTTTATGCCACAAACTGTTAAATCTTTAAAAATGAAGAATCTGATATAAGAAACATTTTAAATATTCTTAATCTTTTGTCCAGTAATATTGGTTCATTTGAATCTTACTTTGTAGAGTGATAAAACTAGTAATTCTGTATGTGCACATACGTGTATCTCTATAAAGATTTAAATAAAAAATGGCTCACTCACATAGTTGGACAGAAATGTATATTCCAAATCATCTGTTAGACTCAAGGAATTTCTTCACTCACTTAGCTGCAGGGACTGATGGATTCAAGTTCAAAAGATCAGATAGCAGGTAGGTCATATTGCAAGGTTTTGTTGCAGGGACAAGTAAATTCAAAATTGGCATAGAAGATGGCAGTTGCCGATTACCTCCAGGATCAGGTGTCAGTACAGGAAGCTGCTGGCTGAAGTCCCAAGAACCAGAACTTAGATCAATAGCTGGGTCATATCCAGAAACAGGGATGTATGTATCATGGTTGCATTCTTTTACTATATTTCTTCTATTTCTAGGCTGAATAAATTCAATCTTTAGACTTCATATGGTCTCTAAAACTCCTTTGACTATATGAAGAAGAATTTGACATCAAGATTGGAGGAAGACTTATTAACATCATGTGATGTATGAATGATACTACCTTGGTAACTGAAAGCAAAGAAGACGAAGTATTTGCTGATGAAAATCATGGATTGCATGATTGACAATCCATGCAAAGAAAACACAGTCATCATAATTGGACTGGTAGATATATGGAGAAAAGTTTGAAGTTGTTGAAGATTTCATTCATTTTACTTAGATCCACAATCAACACTGATGGAAACAGAGTCAAGAAACCAAATAAATGCATTGGGAACAGCTGCCTCTTCAAAATGCTTGAGAGCAAAGATGTCACTTTGAGGACCAACGTAAGCCTGGCAAAAACCATGCATGTGTAGGCCAGACAGTGAATGTGAACATTTAGAGAAGAATTGAAGTCTTTGGATTATGGTGTTGGTAAAGAATATTGAAATTACCATGGACTTAAAAAATAACAAATATACCCATTCTGCCACTATGTAACTTTTCAGTGAGTCATTGAGACAATTTACATTTATGTAATTTTTTCCTACTTTTTCATAAAGAATTTTGGAGAATTTTCTGATTTCTCTCTCAATTTAGTACTCTGTTCTCTGTCAACCTAATTTACTAATTATATGCTTCATATGCCACTATTCAACTTTATCTTTCAAAGTTTTATCAACATCATATAGTATTGATAGTTTATTTACCTTTATGTATTGAAATATGTTTGCAATATATTTCAAGTAGTGCTCCATTGTAACTTTATTTTTATGTTAGTAATTATGAATTTTTTCCTCTGAGAATATTTCATGGCAGAAAGACATTTCTCCAAAGAGAAATTTGTAAGGCACCTTATATGTACAATTACTACAGGGTCAATTTTATGTTGATTTTGACTCTCGACTACATACCATAATCAAGTTTTCATTTGTGCTAGGTACAGGTCCAATTGCTTAGTTTACTTTGTTATCATTGCGTATTTTCTCTGATAATAGGCCTTGTTATTTAAAAAGAAAAGCAAACATTTTGTGAGAGCCTAACAATAATATATTGCCAAAAACTTCAAATGAGAAAAATGTGCAAAACAAATATAAAATATCCTTGCTTTTAATTTTATGTAGCTAGGCTTTTGGGTGTGTGTTCACAAATAAATATGAGGGGACTTGAAAGAGTTCATGGGAAAATGATATTAAAAGATAAATAGAATTTTTATATGAACTTTGAAAAATCCTTCTAATACCATGGCTCTCAATCTGTGGGTCACGACCCTTTTGAAGGTCAAGTGATCCTTTCACCAGGGCTGCCTAATTCACAGCAGTAACAAAAGTACAGTTATGAAGTGGCAACAAAAATAATTTTATGTTTGGGCGTCACCACAACATGAGGAATTGTTTGAAAGGGTCATGATATCAGGAAGCTTGAGATCCACTGTTCTAATATGAGGTAGTTAAAGCGTTATTGTGCCAAGCTGGCTGATAAACAGATGTAGAACCAATTCAAGGCCAGAGAGAAAAATGGCTCGGTGAGCCTTGCTTCTCTAGCGTTTGGGTCTCTTGCTTTCTGATGCTAGGACCAGGGCGCTGCTGCCTTAACCAGTTCCCTGCTTCAGCTGGAAAGACTCACTTCCTGCAAGACATCCTTGAGGAAAGCCGCAGGGACCCACCCTGATACAGCCCTGGGTGTTGGAGCAGCTGTGTGGAGGAAGAGCCCTGGCAGTGCGGAGATGCTTACACGCTCACCACTTTGGCTGTCCTCCTTGAGGAGGAATTTGTAGATCGGCGTTAGACATATGGGCTAATGTTGGACTTGTGGGCTTGGGCAGCACTGGGTTGGGATGCTTTTTTTTTTAATTAAAAATTGTTTTATTGGGGATTCATACATCATTTTTCACAATACATAAATAAACATACTGTGCCAAGCACCTTCATGGCTGTCATCATTCTCCAAACATCCGCCTTTCCCCTTGAGCCCTTTATTCGGATTTTCCGTCCTTTCCCCTCTCCCCCTGCTCTCCCTTGTCCACCAGTCCTCAATACTTTATAAATTATTATTGTTCTGTCGTATCTTACACTGCCCGACTTCTCCCCCAACCCACTCCTTTGATTCCCATCCTTCCAATAGGAAGTTATGTGTCTATCCTTGCAGTTGGTTCCGTCTCTCTACCCCACCTTCCCTCCACCCATCCAGCAGTTCCAATCTCACCACTGGCCCAAAGGGTCTCATCCGTCCTGGTTTTCTCACATCTCTACCTCCCCTCTATACTAATGTACCTTCTCCAGTCCATCTGGACTTGTAAGGTAGAGTTGGGACCATGGTGGTTGTGGGGAGGAAGGCTTCAGGAACTAGAGAAACTTCTATGGGGATGCTTTCTTAATGTCCACTTACCCTTTCTATAAAACTCTCTCTTAGGCATATGAGTTTCTGTGGACTTGATTCGCTAGTTTACCTAGACTAGCTGATAATATCATAATGCTTAATGTTCATTTTTCAAATTTGTGGAAATAACCTAAAGCAATTTAAAAAATTCTAAAGGGACATATTTTCCTCCTCAATGTTGACCTGCTTCCTAAACTTTGTTAATAAAAAAATAAATGTTTTGCTTTTAAATACAATATTTTGATTCTTACCGTATTTCTTTACATTTGTCTTTACTCAATTCTAGAATGGAAACCTCCATATGTATAATGCACAGTAAAGGGCACAGCCAAAGTCAAAGCCTAAGTAGCTGAGTAGTATTGAGCAGACCAAAGAACCAGAGAAGTTTTCATCCTGATGCCTCTTTAGCTCATTGCTTTAAGATCTAAGTCTCATTATGTACACTTAATGGCACATATGCAGCACTTTATAATCATTCACCTTTTCAGATCAATAGTCAGAAAGGTTCTATTGGGGTAAAGAAACAGATAATGGGGAGGGGGCTCAAGGAAAAGTAGAACTGGAGTCAATTAATTTTTGTCCATTGCATAAATATTGGCATTAACAGGTAGGAGGTTCTAACTGAGGATTAGAAAGAAGAAATTCATTTTCCTGGCGAAATAAGAATTTAAAATGAATTGAGCACCCCCCCCCCAAGCCAAATAGCCAGAATATTTTCATGAGAATAATCAGATTTCTTTATAGAGCTGCATATTCCTGAGCCAGATTTTAATTTACTCCAGAAAATAATTGGACTCATAGGAAGACATTAATTATAGGTGTAGTAAGAATAAGAGTAAACTCAGCAGAAAAGCTTTTACTTTTATTTCATTGTCATAAAATATGTGCATATTTTAACTGCTAGCTTACTTTTCATTTTTATCATTGAAGGGGTTTTCAAAAATTCTAAAAAAAACCTATTATTTTTTAAGATAAATTTTTTCATAACAATTTTATCGGGAGTAATATAGATAACACATCATTCCATACTTCAATCACATCAAGCAGTATTGTACAGTTTCTACCACAATGAGTTTCAAAGCATTTATTTCCTTCCTGGACTTCTTGATGTCAACTCCCTTTCTTTCCCCTCTTCCCACATCTGTACTCCTATGAAAATCTTATTTTACTTAATGTTCTATAGACTCATTTATCCTGGGCTTAATATACTGAAAAAAAGAAAAAAACATATAACAAAAATTCAAGAGGCTGACCCACAATGACATTACATATATGAGATGAACCCCAGTGTGAACAAACAGAAGCAAAAGAATACAGAAAATGCTAAAAATCAGATCAGGCCTAAGATGCATCAGAGGGGGAATCAATCGACATGGTTTTAGCTGTTCAAGTTGGATTTATCATTTTGATATTCTATACTCCTCTCCAATGCACTCAATTTGAAAACCACTTCCCTCCCACCCTTTTATTTGGGATTGAGGGAAGTCACTGGTGGTTTATTTCCCATGTGTTTCCCATAAATGTATTTTGGGCTCCCACTGTCATCCATAGCCTATGGCAAACCAGATTTTCAGATCTATTCACTCCTTTGATTTTGGATTATATGATGAACAATCCTTCAGTCACTGATACTGGTCTGCTTCTTCCATTTGGACTTAGTTGACGTCTCATTTACAGGGCTGCTTGCTTGGAAACAAGCCTTTAAGACCCTAGATGCTAATTTATTTGTTAGTCAGACAACATCTCATTTCTTCAGCACACTTTGCTCTAGCACCCATATCGTCTCTGTTCCCTTCCTGAGGTTGAGTATCAAGCCGAACCATGATGCTTAATTTTTCTTAAATTGGAGCTAGAATTTCTTTTTTTTTTTTTTTGCTCTCTAGTCCTTTATTTTTATGTACAGTCTGTGTTTAATGTAAATCAATTCCATAACATGAGGGTTACTATGACTCAAAGTACAAACATACAAACACATTATGTAATTCAAAACAGATGTACTGCATTCGGCTATGAAGCAAGAGGGAGTGCTTGCGATCAATGGGATCTGGTTGTTTTTGTGCAGAGGTTTCCAACAATAGGGAAAATGACTTTGGTTATCAAAATGACTGTGTTCTTAGTAGATACTGGAACATCTAAGAAACAGTGTGTGACCATGTGAACAAAAGACTTTATGAAATGTGTATGTTTAAAGTTTTAAAGGCATTAAGGCAGTTGTTAAAGATTTACTTCCCAGAATCAAGACCACTTTAGACTAAGGACCAGGTTCTAACTATCTGAAACTATTGACTGATATAGAAAGTGTCCCAAGTGTGACTGTTCTGATTCTTAATGTTAAAAAAAGGTATTTATAGGAAGGGTATAAAAGTTTTTGTGAGATTAACACAAGCTAGCTTTCAGTCTTCACTTCCCAGATTCTTGATTTACATTAATTTTTGGCCCTTCCATATGTTTTTATTTCAAGATTTCTTTTGCTTGACTTCCAGAATAGATGAATCTTTTCATTGTAAAAAAAAGTTTACTCAACATAGTAATAAAAAGCAGTGCTTTGAAATTAGTTGAGGTCAATGTACTTTCTACTCTTTGAAATCAATTTTAGTTAAATGAACCTGGGGCCCTTGTTGAATGGGAATAGGTGATCAGAAATGCCTTGCTTTTGACTTTATAATGAGAGTATAAGCAAAATTCACTCATTATGCTTGGTCTTAGGTTACCGACTAATCCCTCATTCCCTGGCACATATCAACTACATAAAACTCTGAATCCAAGCCAAATCCAAAGCCTCAAAGTAAGAGTTGAGGTCTCAAGAGAGTTAGTTTACTAATGTAAAACTTCCCTCTAGTGTATATCAGCATTGAATTAGTATTGCTGAAACAATGCTTGTAGGATTTACAATATCATCTGGAGGCCCCTTCTAATATACATATAAATAGGACTATAGAAGCTTTTAGGTTTACCTAATCGTTTTATGGCCTTATGGATTTCATGAACATATAAAATACCCCTACAACACACACAGTTAAAAAATAAATTTTTGTTATTTATCTGATCAGAATGTTATTTACACAAGACAGGAAAGATAAACACAGTTCTTGAATTTATGCTATTTTAAATCCAGCAAAATAGATATTTCCTTTTGTTAATAATGCCTTGCTATTATTTTTATTTTTTAATATCTATATATATTGGACATCAGGGTTTCTTTGTTATTATCATTTTATTTTCTTTTGTTGCTTCATCTTAGGATGTCTGTGGTTTTTCTACATATTGTTGTCACTGCAGACCTATGTAGACAAGATAGGCTGGATGAACAGTCTGGAGGAGAAAATGACAGGACTGATGGTTCTGGAGGTGGGGGTGGGGACATGGGAGATAGGGAGGAGGGGGAATGGGGATGGTGTTCATTGGCCCCGTTGACTGGCCAAGGGATAAAGGAACAACAAGAGATTCAAAATCAGTGACAAGGTGGATGTGACAGGCATGATAGGGATTGATCAAGAGTAATGTAACAGAGAGAAAATACTGAAACCCCAATGAAGGCTGAGCATGATAGTGGACAAGAGGAAAGTAAAAGTAAATAGAGAAAAGACCTGGACAGTAAAGGGCATTTATAGAGGTATAAAAACAGGCATGTACATAGTTGAATATATTTATATAGGATGATGGGGAAATGGATCAACATGCATATTACTTATAGGGTTAGTACTAGGATAGCAGTTGGGCATTGGACCTCCACTCAAGTACTTCATCAGTGCAAGAACATTTTGTTCTATTAAATTGGCAGTCCATGATGCTAACCTTACTGACACAATCACTGAAGACAAATGTGCACATAAGCAGGTGTGGTAAATAAAGTGGATGGTGTCTGGCCATCAAAAGAAGTAGCATCTGGAGTCTTAAAGACTTGAAGGTACACACGTGGCCATCTAACTCAGAAGCAAAAAAAAAAAAAACCCACATGAAAGAAGAAAACCAGCTTGTGGGACCACAAGGTGTCAAAGGGATTAGTTATCAGGCTTTAAGAACTAAAAATCATAACATTGTATGTTCACCTCCCTGATGTGATTGCAGACCACAAATGTGTGCATAAGCAAATATGGTGAAGAAAGCTGATGGTGCCCAGCTATAAAAATATATAGCATCTGGGGTCTTAAAGGTTTGAAACTAACAAGTGATAATCTGTCTCAGAAGCAACAAAGCTCACTGGAAGAAGCACACTATCCTGTGTGACCATGAGGAGTCAAATGGATTTGGTGTCAGGCACCAAAGAACTAAAATTTGTATCATTGTAAATGAGGGGGAGTACTGATTAGGTATCCAAAGTCCATCAATAGGTGAAATGAAATCCACTTGCAATAGGGTTGCAGGGAGGAGATAAGCCAGTCAAGGTACAGTGTGGCAACAGTGAGGTATGCAACTTTCCTCTAGTTCTCAAATGCTTCCTCACACACACTATCATGATCCTAGTTCTACCTTACAAATCAAGCTAGACTGGGGATGTACATTGGAGCCAGAAACATGGGAACTTAAGGATAGATGTTCCCTTCAGGGCTACTGGTGGGAGTATTGATACCAAGAGGGTGGAGTGTAAGGGGGGAACCAATTGCGGGGATTTGCATATGACCTCTCCTGAGTATGGACAGTGGGGAAGTGGGTGAAGTAACACATCAAAGAGAGTATGATATGCAAAAGCAATAACAATTTGTAAATTATTAAGGGTTCATGGGGAAGGGGGAGTGGGAAGGGAGGGGAAATATGGGTTGCTGGTACTGGGGGTCTAAGTGGAGCGAGGATGTTTTGAGATTGATGATGGCAACAGGTGTGCAAATATGGTCTGCATAAAATTGACATATGTATTGATTGTGATGGGTGATGTTTGAGGCCTCAATAAAATGGTTTATAAAAAGAAAAAATACCCAGCAGCAATAATGATGCAGACCTGGGAGTATTTCATTCTGTTGTATGTAAGGTTGTTATGAGCTGAACCTGATTTGATGCCATGTAAAAGCAAAAGCTAATGTTTACTGAGCACTTATTTTATGTACAGCATCTAAATTTATATGAGTTATGTGTTAGGTTACATTTTTATTAAGTTAATTTCGCATATGTGGCTACTGCAGCTTAGTGGTAGTAGATCTAAGGTTTGGAATCAACCTTTTCAAAACCTAGACAAAATCAGGATGGACCTAATGGGACATAGGAAGGATAAGTGAGAGATAAAATAGGCTGTCATGTTAAAAAAAACCTTTTAGGAGCACTGGTGGCACAGTGGTTAAACCACTTCATTGCTAACCAAAATGTCAATCATTCAAAACCAACCAGCTGCTCCATGAGAGGAAATCTGGCATCTTTTTCTGTAGAGATTACTAGTATTGAAACCTCTTTGTGTCAGATCTCTATGTGTTGACTAATTATGTAACTACCACACTCCGAGAGCAATTTATGCTCTGTCCTTTATGGTTATTGTGAGCAGGATTCAACTAACCAGCGATAGCCTTGGCTCTTTGCTAGCATATTTTCAAACTGACAAATGTGTGCAATAATTGTGAGTGTATTTACTATAAGTAGATGTCCACGTACTAAGCTTTTTGAAGTTTCTTATGTGTCTTTCTTGATATGGAATTACTGGCAGCAGTTAATAATTAAAATCAGTTAATTTTAGTTATGAGAGCTATAAGACCATACTTAATTGGCTAAAATTGAAAGAAAAATAGTGAAACACTGGCTTATGAAACTAAAAGGCCCAAATTGGTTTAATACAGACACTCTAACAATATTAGCAAACCAACCCAATAAAAGCCATAGCGCTCAAGCTGATTCCAACTCAGTGCCTCCATGGGACAGAGTGGTAATGACCCGCAGAATTTCCGTAACCATAAATATTTATGGAAGCAGACTGCCACATCTTTCTTTTGCAGAGTATCTGTATGTTTAAATTTCTAGAGTTCCTAGTGATGTCAGCAAAACTTCGTTTTCTTCTAGGTAATGGAATTTCCAACAATGATCTGCACTCACAAAAATAAGCAAAACTCACACCCACTACTCCTGTCAATTTTACCTGATGGTAACTCCATGTGTTAGAAAACAGAACTACTCAGATGGTTTTCTAGACTGTAATCTTTGCAGAGCAAATTTCCAGACATTTTTCCTGTGATAGTATGGGGTGGGTTTAAATTGTCGACTGTCATATGGTGCTAGAGAAATGTGGTAGCTATCCATCTCTGGACCAGACATGACTCTCACTGGATTAAACCATGACACAAATTGTCAACACAGCAAATAGAAGCTGAAACCACACAAGTGCCTTCATATTCATTCTTTAGTCACTTTATTTTCTCCAGTTCAGAATATTGCTTTGTTATAGAATAAAGAAATTGTGCAGTATTCTAGCTCATTGTCTGTCTTTTCAGTGCCTCACATTAATCACTTTAGTCTGTCTGAACCTTCAGATCTTAGCTTAAATAAATGTCCTTAAAGCAGAACTTTAAAAATTATTTATACTAGTTTTAGGATATTATAATAAGTTTAGAACATTGTTGCTGCATTGGTTAAAAACTCAGCTGCTAAGTTAAAGTAGATCAAGTCTACCAGCCACTACATGGGAGAAGATAGGTCAGTCTCTTGGAAACCAATGGGACCATTTACTCTGTCATAAAAGGTCATTGTGAGTCAGAATAAAATGTAGGACAATATGTATGCTATCACAAGGTCCAAACATGTATTAATTTTATTTTTTCTAACTTTTCACAATTATGCCTATACTATTTTCTTCACCAGACAAACAACATGAAAGCAAAAACCACATTAGTAATGTTCACCATGATATCCATACTATTTAGCATAATGTACACTCCCCATAATTGTTATTAAATAAGAGAAAAATGAATGAATAAACTTTACTTCCTGAAGTTTTCAAAGGCCAGGCTCTTTGTTTTATGCCATTCTGTGTTCAGATATTTCATCCCCTAAAACTATAATTTTTGCCTCTGGTCACATTGATCATTTCCAATACAGACATGAAAAAACCCCGCTGCCACTGCTGTCTAATTGATTTTAACTCACAGCAGAGCTATAGTACAGAGTTGTTTATACGTGCCTTCAAGTTAGTTATGACTCACTGTAACCCTGTGCACAACAGAACGAAACACTGCCCAGTACTGTGCCATGCTCGCCCTGGTCTCACAATTGTTCCTACATTTGAACCAATTGTTGTAGTCACAGCGTCAACCCAGACTGTGAAAGAAAGAGCAAGCATGATGCCCTTTGCCAGCAACTGGTTTCTCCTGACAACATGTCCGATGCCTGTGAGATAAAGTCTCCTCATCTGGGCCTGCAAGGAAGGCAGTCCTTCTGAGACATTTATTTGTTCTTTGTAGTCCATGGAATTTATAAGTTCTTCACCATTGTCTTAATTCAAATACATCGATTCATCATTGGTCTTCCTTATTCAATGTCCAACTTTAATCTGCATATGAAACGACTGAAAATACCATGACTTGGGCCAAGCACACTTTAGTCTTCATGTAACAACCCTGCTTTTCCCACTTTAAAGAGATCTTTTGTTTGAAGTTTGTTCAGTGCAATTCATCATTTCAGTAGAATTATCCTACAGAATTCCTGTGGCTACAAATGTTTAGGGAAACATTTATCACACATAGAAGCTGATGGTCTTGAACTCCTGACCATTCAATTAGTAGTCAAATGCTTTAACCATTGTACTGACAGGGCTTCTAATATTCAATATAGATATTTACACTTTGTTTTCAGTTTATACAAGGGCTGGGTTATCCTTAGTCATGAAATTGTCAAGCTCTTTGAAAAATTCTTAATTAAAAAATGATCTGAGAGGAAAGAAAACTTTAGAGTAAAATTTATTAAAGCACATTTTAAAGTGCTGGGATTATCTAAAGGCAAATTAAATGTATGATTCAGGCCAAATGCTTAATATTGATGCTTCCTTAAAAGTAAGAAAATAATCCTCGGACTGAGTCCCGGTGGCATAGTGGTTGTGCGCGGGACACAGCCCACTAGGATGGAGGTTCAATTCCAGCAGCGGCTCCACAGGAGCAAAGGCTGGAACTCCTACTCCCACCACCAGAGGACAGTGATGCCCCAAACAAACAAACAAAAATAATCCTCATTTTAAAGGGCAGAAATTTGTTAAACCACTTAAAACATCTTGTTGTTTCTGATCTATTTTAATTATGAGAGGGTGCACTCTCTGTATCACTGGATCTGATTTTTGAACAATAGTATGCAATACGACATGCACCATTTTCTATTTTTTATACTCGAGTTATTTAATTTCTAAAGTTATAATAGCAATAATACGTTTTATTATTCACCAGATACTAGGGTAAGCATTTTACATTCATTATTCCTCATACGTATTTTTCTCTAAGTTAGTGCTAGTCCCTCAGATTTATAGATGAGATAAGAGAATGAGATGAGTCAGATACCGAAGCCAAGGCTGGATAGCGGCTCTGTCCTTTTTCTGGCAGGTCATGGTCTCTCACTCTGTGTAACTGGGGTTATGGCTCCTTCCCCATCCTGCTCATCCTGGTAAAGCAATTTCAATGCTGACGTTGCAGCAGGATTGCATTTATTGTTCCAATCTGCTAAAATTGGCTACTGTGCAAAACTGAAGTGAAGCCCAAGTAGCTTAATAGAGATCTATAGGAAACCCACAGGGAAGCTGCAGATCTCTGATTCGGAACAATCACCACAGCAAGGAGTGTGGTAGAACTGCTTTGAGGAAGCATACAAAAATTTTAGTCATTGCAGTCGACAGAGAGCAGGACATTTTTGTAGAAACTAAGCATCTCCTTAAAATCAGCCATTGCATGAACGTAGAGTCAGTGTAACTGTGCTCCCTTATGCAGACACTGTGATCTTGGAACTAAGTAGCTATTTTATTGAGACACAGACCAGTGTTTCCCTTTCATAAAGCTTTAGAGAATATTTGAGTAAATAAAATCATTCCCATAGTAAAACCAGTTGGGCCCAGAAAAAAGCATAGTGAATGAACCAACTTTTTCTGGGTATGTTTGCAAGAGACTAAAATAAATTGGGGAAATCCTACAACTAATTTGTGACAAATACTTTTTAGAAGGGTTAGGTTTCTTAAAAAATATAGTATTTGTCTTCTCTCCCTGAGAGAAGACCTTGAAGAGCTATAGGTCAGAGTCACCTGTTTCTTTTGTGATATTGGGTATCCTGCATGCTCAGGACTACTGTTGATGCTGCGCTGCATCTGATGCAGTCTCAAAGGGAGCAAAAAGAAATACATTTGCAGGAATTCCCAAAAACATACTGTATACCTAAGGTGGTAAAAAAAATTAATATGTAATTTAATAAAAGGAATATTTAAAACCCAGCAAATTACCTTTATTTCAAAAAATAGAACATCAATATTTTCCTTTGTTTTTACTTTTTAGAAAAGTTATTCTTTTTAAATTCATTCTCCTTTTCCATTTTGTTGCTTGAATATATCCCTTATCTTGCCCTTTAATATAACTTCCCTAACTAACTTTCCACTCGATGCCTTTATGTCTCTTCATGGGAATATCAGTTAGTTATTGTGACTGTGCCTAGTCTACTGCTTCAACATAACAACTGGTTTTGTATTTAGATGTGCACCAACTTTCTGCATATTATATATGCAGGGGAATTAAGTCATTTTTATGTGAGTCTTCTGGAACCCAAACCTCTAACTCCCACCAAGTAATCTTTCCAGGTATGTGTCTGGTAAGAAGGTGGGGAATACTGACAGGATTCACGAGTGTTTTATGAGGACAGATCTCCTGGGATGCCATCTTTCTGTGTATAAAATGAGCCCTCTGTAGAAGTAGAAGGATCTAATTACCAGCAAGAGCCAAGAGTGGTGTGTGTTCTCTGAACCAAGATCCCTGAGCAGTGAACCTCCTAGATTCAGATGCCTACTATACTATCAGGAGCAGCAGAACCAGGACCATGAGCCTGGAACCAACTGGTGGCCTTTCAAGTGAAGTCTTGTAAAGCCTAGGAACCATATGAACACAATTAAGTGTTCTGGGATTCCAATTTTTCAGAATGTTATTCATATTCTATAATCATCCACACAGTCCAAAGGCATTTTGTAGTCAATAAGGTGCAAGGAAACAACTTTTTGATATTCATTGTCTATTTTTTTACATGCATATATGAGTCTAAAGAGAGAAATAAGTATCTAGAAAATGGCTCACACAATTTAAAAAGTCAGCAGGTCAATTCTGGTCAGGTGTCATGTCCAAGGGTCAGCTGTTAGACTAAAGGCACCTCTTAACTTGCATAAGTCCAGGGACAGACAAGACCAAGATCAGGAACAATGTGACAGGTCGATGAGTGCAGAGGGGAATGAAGCCAAGTTAACAGATCAAACTTGTGGCTATAGATACAAATGAATTCAAAGTCAGTTGATCAGATGGCATTTTGCTAATCTCCTTGGGCTGGAAGTCAACATGACATACAATTTGCCACTTGTCTGTCAGTCTGTCTGACACCTGTGGCTTAGGTGTTGCTGTGAAACTGTAAACTGTTTAACTGGCATTTCAAATGCCCAAACCCAAAATGAAGAGGTCTCAGCAGAGCTTTCAGATGTGGAACACATCACAAAGAAGAAACATTCCATCAACTTTTGAGGAATTAACCACTGGAAATCTCATGGAAAGCAAAAGATTGTCCAATAATGAAGGCACAATGAATAAAAGCTGAATATTGTCAAAGATAGTGCCTGAAGATAAACCCCTTAGGTTGAAAGACAGCTACTACATTTGATCAGCTACAGATGGAAGATACAGGTAGAATTTTTTGATGTATCAACCACTGAACATAATGATGAAGAAATTAAAGAATTTGGGCTGAGCCCCGGTGGCGTAGTGGTTGTGCGCAGGACTGCGGCCCACTGGGATGGAGGTTCAATTCCAGCTCCCAGGAGCAAAGGCTGGGCCTCCTACTCCCACCACCAGAGGGCAGTGATGCCTAAAAAAAATAAATAAATAAATAAAATAATTAAAAAAAAAAAAGAATTCTACCAACATTTTCAGTCTGAAATGGGTCAAATATATGATAAAGATGCATTGATAATTTTTAGCATTTGGAATACAAATGTTGGAAATAGAGACTGAAACAATGGTTAGAAAATAATGGCCTTAGTGACAGAAATGAAGCAAAATATCATATGATATATTTTTCCAAGAAAAGTGGCTTCCTTGCAGATATTTCTCTCCAACAATACAAAAGATTGCTATAAACATGGACTTCTCCAGATTGAATTGAGAGAAATAAATTTGACCACATCTGTAAGAAGAGACAGTGGAGAAGCTTATTCTCAGAAGCAAAAAGAAGGTGGGGGTGGGGGGGTGGGGGTTGCGTGGGGGCTACTGTGGAACTGGCAATCAATTGCTT
This sequence comes from Nesogale talazaci, assembly GCA_004026705.1. NCBI lineage: Eukaryota > Metazoa > Chordata > Mammalia > Afrosoricida > Tenrecidae > Nesogale > Nesogale talazaci. The sequence goes on from PVJH01006446.1 coordinate 88,457, forward strand.
ATCTGTAAGCTCCTATTGCAGCTGAAGAAAATTAAAGCAAGTCCATTTGGCTGAATCCACACATCTGAGTATATGCCTCCTGAATTTTTAAGAAGTTTTGAAGGAACAGATTTGTGCATTTGCTATGGACAACAATATGGATAAGCTGTGGGACAATACCAAGATCACCATCCACGAAGAAAGCAAAACTTCATTGAAAAGACAGGATAGAAATAGAAGATCAAAGTAATTATCAGAAGAGACCCTGAAATTGGCTCTTAACCACAGAGTAGCTAAAGCAATTGGAAATGATGAAGTCAAAGGGCTGAAATAAAAAATTCAAAGGGCAGATCAGAAGACAAAGTAAAGGATAATAACAACATGTGCAAAGACTTAGAGTTTTAAAACCAAAAAGGAAGAGCATGTTCAGTATACCTTAAGGTGAAATAGCTCAAGATAAAAATGGAAGATGGAAGGAATACATAAAGTTCTCATACATGGTGGAAATCCAACCATTTCAACAGGTAGCACATACGTGCAAACTTATAGTACTTATGGGAGTTATATAATCTTCCATCAATGTATGAAGGGATGGATGCTAGCCTGTCAGTCGCATCACAAGTGGATGACCTCATTTCGAGGTGCGAAGGAGACAAATAGTTCACTAAAGTCTAGATACAACTCTCTGTTTCATCTTCCTGTCGATAAGCCACATGGCAGTATGCTTTTGGCAGCCAGAACTTTGGTGCTGAAGTAGTCACATGGAGAACCCCAGCAGTGTTGAGATGCTTCCACCACCATTGAATCCAAAAGGATTTTCCCACTCTGGCCTAGGATCTTCCTCCACGTAGCATCATTACATGTGTTGTATAAGTCTGAAGAGTAATTAACAGACTGGTATCAGACATATGGGATATTTTGCACATAAACACCTACTCTTTTCTATATGAATGTCTCTGGATTTGTTGCACTGAAGCCATTCAAAACAAGCATCAATGATTGAAATGTTTCACCAAGTCACGAAGCACTGGAACACTCACTTGTCTAGGCCAAGAAATATAGAAGACAGATATTTGGTAAATTGACTGGCAGAGATCCATCAAAAAGAAAGTGAGCAGTTATAAAAAAAAACAAGAAAGAAATAAAAGATCAGTGTGAATATCAGAAGTGACTCTGAATCATATTTTTAATTGTAGAGTAGTGGAGACAAATGGAAGAGCTGATGAAATTATGTAGCTGAACAGAATATTGCAAAGCTAGCTCAGGAAGACAAAGTAAAATATTACAATGAAATGTAAAAGGGCAAAGACGTGGAAAACCTAAAAGAGAATTCTCATCTTAAACTTAATGGACACAAGTAAAAAATTCACACCATGAGTTGCAATATTGAAATCTTCTCTGGGCAAAATATTAAATGATGCAGGAAGCAGCCAAAGAAGTTGCAAAGAATACACAGAATCACTGTATCAAAAAGAAAGAGTCAACAAACCTGCTATTTCAAGAGCTAGAATATGAGCCACGACCAAGGGTATTGAGGGAATAAGTTCAAGCTGAACTGGAAGCATAAGCATAAACAAGGCTGAGGAATACCAATTGACTTGCTTCAATAGGCAGAATGAACTCTGGAAGCATTCACTTGTCTATGGCAAGAAATTAGGGAGAATTTTCCTTGGCTAACTGGCAGAGATCAATATTTGTACCCATTTCTAAGAGAGATGACAACAGAATTCCCACATTATATGACAAAACTACTTATAGTTAATATACAATGCGAGTAAATTTTTGTTGAAGATCATTCAACAATGACAGGAAGCTGCCAGAGGTTCAGTGTGTATTCAGAAGAGGATGTGGAAAAAGGGATATCACTGATGATGTCAGATGGACCTTGACTCAAAGCAAAGAATTCTGGAAAAATGTTTAAATGTGTTTTATTGACTATGCCAAGTCAACCCTCTGTGGGGATCATTACAAACTGTGGGTAACTTTGCAAATAATGGGAATTCAGAACACTTATTGCAATGCTGAATCTGTACATAGATCAAGCGTAGTTGTGTGAACAGAACAAGTTAATACTGCAATGTTTTAAAATCACGAAAGATGTGTATCAGGGTTGTAGCCCCTAAACATACCTATTCAACCTGTATCCTTAGCAAAAAGCTGGATGACATGAAGAAAATGTGGCTTCAATACTGGAGGAAGACTTCGTAACCTGTTGTAAGAAGATTGAAGACTTATTAACCTGTTGTAAAAAGACGGCACAATCTTGTTTTATGAACATAATGAGGATTTGAAATATTTGATGAGGAAAATAAAAAATTGCAGGCTTCAGTATAGACTGCAAATCAATATAAAGAAATCCAAAATCCTTGCAACTGGCCAATATGCAACAATATATGGAGAAAAGGTGTCAAGGATTTCATATTGCAGGCATCCAAAATCAATGTTCATGGAAATAATAGTCTAGAAATCAATGGGCACATTATATTGGATAAATTGCTGTATAAGAATTTTTAAAGTGTTGCAAAACCAGGAGTTTATTTTAAAGATGAAGGTGCATCTGACCCAAACCAAGGGATTTTCTGTTGCCCCATCTGCATGTAAAAGTTAGACATTGAATAAAGAAACCAAAGAATTTTCCTGTTTGAACTAGGCTGTTGGGAAAGAATCATGGATTGCCAAAAGAACAAATCTGTCTTAGAAGTAGAGCTAGATGTTTCTTAGTGGCAATGATGGTGAAACTTTGTTTCTTGTGCTTTAACAGTTATGAAGAACAAGCAGTTCTTGGACATGAGCTTCACAAAGTGGAGGGGCAAAAAAAAAAAAAAAGAGACCATCCCTTAATGAAAGGGATGGATCAAGGGACTGCAGCAATTGGCTCAAACATAAGAACAATTGTGATAATGACACAGGCTGGGATGTGTGTTCTACTATGTTTTGCATATGATGGCTATGAGTTGTAATGACTGGATGCCACTCAACAACAAGAAAAAATGCTTATGGTAATATGTGCTTTTAGAAAATATCCATCTAACATCGGCAATGATAGCCTTTCTTCCAAGTCCTCTTATGAATGTAGCCTGTGTTTCTGCATTTCTGCAATGCGCTTCTCCAACTGTTGTTTGATGATCTTCAGCAAAGTTTTACTTGCATATGATAATAATGATACCGTTTTATAATTTTCACATTCTGTTAGGTTATCTCTTTGAAATTGATAGAAATATTGATCTCTTACAGATAATTGCTTGACTTGTTGTCTTCCAAATTTCTTAGCATAGAAAAATGAATGCTTCTAGTTCTTCATCAGTTTGTTGAGTCATTTTAGTTCATCAAATCCTAGAACTGTGTTATTGGACAAATGGTAAACCAAAAAGTCAGAATATCTAAATTGTTGACACATACAGTATGTATAGTTACATAGTAAAGTGACTTAAATACAAGTAATTACATTTACTTAATCAGTTTTCACTTTGCAACGGTGGTTAGTAAAATATTCAGTTTTTCTTCATGGAAAAAACTTGTAGAAACAAAATCATACATGTGAATGTATTAACCAACAATATTAATAAGACATTATTATTGAGAGTAAATTCAAAAGTTTATGGAATTTTGACTTAAAGTGCCTTTTTCAAAATCCTTCTAAGAATTTCACAAGTTTTATTTTGGTGGGGGGGCATCACTGCTCTCCATTGGTGGCTGTAGGAGGCCCAGCCCCACTGCTGAAATTGAACCTCCGTCCCAGTGGGTCACAGTCTCGCGCACAACCACTACGCCACTGGGGCTCAGCCCAGAATTTTATAAGTTTTTTGTTGTGATCACTGTTGTTAGTTTTCCATTTCCTTCAATCTCTCATGTCATACTCCTATGTAATTATTAATCCAGTCTCTGTCTTTATAGGTTTACTTACCTTGTCAGTCAAAGACAGAAAATCATCTGAAACACAAATGAAACAAATAAAAGAACTCCAAATAATGTCAGGAATGATAGTAGGCAAGTTCTATATAAGTATGTTCAATGTTGTTGTTTTTCCCCAAAGACAGGTTTCTACATATGGTTCACTACCAACAGAAGCGAAATAGCCTTCTAAGAGACATGCATGCTCATACCCCACTCTCAGTCTCATTTTTCATCTTGATAATTCTCTGGGAGGAAAAGGGATCAATGCGACAAAGTTATCAGGACAGAAAATACAGGTTAATTATGACTAACATCCTCTGACAATATCTCATATTCTAAGGGTAGATTGTTTAGGAATGCTGTGATATTTGTGATGTTGTGATATTTATGATAAGCACAGAGATAAGCATATTTGGAAGTGTTCTCACTTCCTTTTCTTTTAATCAGGCTCGGGGTATGCTTAAATCTAAGTAAAAAGATATAGAGCTGAAAAGGGATGTTGGTCTATAACTGACCCTGATCTCACAGGGCTAGGGTGGAGTAGGATTGAACCAATATTACTATTGTAACATCCATTGCTAGATAAATTTCTACAGCTTGATTCAAACTTAACAAGGGAATTTAAAATACAAGTTCAATAGGATAAAAATATAAAAATACGACTGGTCTTATAAGAGGAAGGGACTAGGTAAACATAGATGGGGCTGATTTAATGGTACTTCAATTGTTTTTATTTATATTTTCTTGTTTAAATTTGTGTAGCCGCATCTGGGGTCTTAAAGGCTTGAACAAGCAGTCATCTAGCTCAGAAGCAACAAAACTCACATGGAAGAAGCACACCTGCCAGTGTAATCACGAGATTTTGAAGGGATCAGGTATCAATCAGTCTTCAAAGAACTTAAAATTATGTCCTTGTAAATGAGGGAAAGCACAGATTGGGCACCTGAAGCCCATCTGTAGTTAATAGGACATCATCCCCTTACAAAAGGGTTACAGGGAGGAGATGAGCAATGCTTCCCTGCCCCCCCACTATCGTGATCCCAATTCTTTTTTTTTTTTGCATCACTGCCCCCTGGTGGAAGTAGGAAGCCCAGCCTTGCTCCTGGAGAACTGCTGCTGAATTTGAACCACCAAGCCAATGAGCCGCAGTCCCACACTCAACCACTAAGCCATCGGGGCTCAGCCCTCATGATCCCAATTCTACCTTACAAATCTGACTAGACCAGAAGATGTACTCAAGAACTGGAAACACAAGGAATCTAGCACAGGTGAACCCTTCAGCACCAGTGGTGAGAATGGTGATACTGGAAGAGTGGAGAGAAGGTAGGGTAGAAAGAGGGAACCAATTACGAGGATCTACATATAATCCCCTTCCTGGGGGACAGACAACAGGGAAGTGGGTGAAAGAAGACATCAGACAGTGTAAGATGTGACAGAATAATAATAATCTATAGATTATCAAGGGTTCATGGGGGATGGGAGATCAGGAAGGGAGAGGAAAGATGAGGAACTGACACCAAGGGCTTAAGTGGAAAGCAAATGTTTTGAGAATGATGAGGGCAACAAATGCACAAATGTGCTTGGCATACAATGGATGGATGTATGGATTGTGATAGTTGTATGAATCCCCAATAAAATGATTAAAATAAATAAATAAATTTGTGTAGCCAATTCACTGAGTACACTATTTGCTTTCGGAGAGAAAAACTCAAAATTTAAATTTAACATGTGGAGATAAATTATTAAGTATTAAACCAGAGAAAGATCAAGGTAGATGATTTGTCTAGAGATTATCAACATGAGGTAACCAAGGATTCACATAAATGTGGTCACTTAAATTGGATATGAATCAACATTTATTTCTGATTCTTAAAATTCAATAAAATAGAAAGAAAATTTCTCAAAACAATAAAGGCCATAGGTGAAAAACCAATGGCCAATAGTTTATTCAATTGGGGTAAAACCTGAAAGCATTCCCCTTATGAACAAATGTCCTGTATCACCTCTCATATTCAACATAGTGCTTGACATTTTAACCGGTACCATAGAAAATAAAATTAATGCAAAAGTGTGAAGAAAAAAATGAAACTGTCACTATTTACAAATGATGTAATTTTGTACATAAAAAATTCCAAAGATTAAAAAAAAATCTTGGAAACAGTTAATTGATGTCCTGTATGCTAATGGAAAGAGCTCTGAAAAAGGAACCAAGAAAACAATATCATTTACAAAAGTTGACAAAAGTTAAGATAATTAAGAATAAATTTAATTAGAAAAGCAAGAGATATATACAAAGAAAACTACTACAGGACACTCTTATAAGACATCTATATAAAAGGAAGAATGAATTGTCCATGTCCAAGAACAAGAAAACTTAATATTGTGAAAATGTTAGCACTACCCAAAACAATGACTCAATAGAAAGATTATCTGATTCAGATCTCAACTTCATTCTTTAAAAAAATGGAATTTATTACTAACTTCATATGGGGACTAAAGAGGCCCAGGATAAGTAGATAAATTCCGTTTTGTTTTGTTTTGCTTTTTTTGTTTTTTGGACATCACTGCCCTCTCTTGGTGGGAGTAGGAGGTCCAACCTTTGTTCCTGTGGAGCCGCTGGTAGAATTGAACCTCCATCCCAGTGGGCCCCGTCCTGCACACAACCACTACGTCACCCGGGCTCAGCCCTAAATTCCTTTTTAAAAATATTTTTTTAACGGATAAATTCTTAAGAATAACAAAAAAAGGGGATATCTCAATACTCAAACTCAAAACCGATAGTCACAGTAGTGAAACCAGCTTGGTATTGCTACAATGATAGGTATGTCGACCAAAGAGGCAGAATAAGAAACCCAGAAAAAAAAAATAAGTTCAATCACCTGCAGACAGGTTCTTTTCAAAAAGAACCAAAAAAATTAAAAAGGAATAGCTTCTTCTACAAATTGTGCTAGCAAAATTGGATCTTCATCTGTAGAAGAGTGAAACAGGACACAAAACTCCAGGTACTAAAACAAACTCAAGATGGATTAAAGATTTAAACAAAAATCCCAGAATTGGAAAGATCACAAATGAGAAAATAGGAACACATTTAAGGATACTATTGCAAGACAAATATAATGAAGGAAGTACACAAGGTAGACAATATAGTTAATGGGACTTATTAAAAATGAGGCACTTATCTGCATAAAAATACCTCTTCAAAAAGTAGAGATAAGCCACTGATTGTGGAAAAATCTTCAGAATGATTCAATGGGCAATGAATTCATCTATAAAATCTGTGGAATACCTGCAATACATCAATAAAAAATTGATAGTCCAAATGCTCATGATCATTAGTGACCTGGGAGTTTCAGAGCAAAACAGTAATGAGATATTATACTAACAATGATAACTCAATTCAGAAAAAACCCCAGCATATAGCAAATTCCGGAGAGAGTTCAGGAAGATTAAACACCTCAAACACTGCTGGTGGGTCTGTAAATATATACAACCGTTGTGAAAAACAATATGGCTCTACCTAAAACACTTAGGAATAGAATCACATGTTATCCAGCAATATCTTTACTGAGTATATAACTGTTGGTGGTGAGGAATTTCTTAATATGGCTCTTTTATTCATGTTTGCAACTTCCAGGAAATATTTGGGTGACACTTTATAAGCAGGAGGTGTGTAACACTAATAGAGGGAATTTGTCAGTTCAGTTACCAAAACTCTGCAAATAATATGAGCTCTCTTGGCGGGAACGACAGAGAGAAATCCCAGGACCATTGGTCATGGCTCACGTTCAAGTGCTCTGTCTAAAATGTTGAATCACCAAAGACCCAGGCATCAACACCATGAGAGAGAGCAGAACAGTGTACAGCCTATGAAAATGTGACACAATATCTGGCTTTTTTAGCCACAGAGACAGAGACCAGGGGACCACATGGCCAAGAGGCTGAGGTTCACAAAAAGAGACTTGACTGTTGTGAATACTTGTAAGCAGGATCCCCTGCAGTGACATCCTGCTGTGTAAAAAAGTTACACCTCTGAAAAGCAGAGGAGTACAATGACCATTTGATGCAGATGGCCTCTTTATCATCAGCAGGGTAGCAGCAGAAACGGGAATCTGAGCATCGGACTGAATGATTGACTGTCCAACCCTTGGAGTAGACAAAGATGAGTGCTTTAGTGCAGAAGTCTGACTTGCTGAGTGCAGTGGTGCCTGGAGGCACTTCGTGGAGAATTTGGACTTCTCCATGGCATTAGAGCTCAGGCTTTGGACTGAGGCTTATTGGAGTGGGCTTCCTCTGGGCACTTACGTTACGACGCTGGGTTTGCTAACCTGTGAAGGTTTAGCTGAATACCTGCAGTTTGAGGTTTGTAGCAGAATGGTACATCCTTTGGGAATTTTTTCGCTGATTTGAGAGAACTTTGTAAAGTGTCTGGATCAACAACGCAACCCTGAGCATTTTTCACTGGCATTACAACTTGCAATTTGTTAACTTCCTTAATAAATTCTTTAATCAAGATTTTTTCATCTATGGGTTCTATGTAGCCATTTCCATGGGTACAAAGAGAAATAGAATGAAGAACATTAAGATATCTCACTAACTACATCTGCAATAGTTTGATTTCCAAAGCACTGTGTCTATTAGCAAGAGTATTTATATCTCTGGTCAATGGTCACCTGCAGATTCTTTTGTCTGTTTGTTTTTGGGGCATCACTGCCCTTTGGTGGTGGGAGTAGGAGGCCAGCCTAGCTGCTGGATTTGAACCTACAGCCCAGTGGGTCGCAGTCTCGAGCACAACCACTACGCCACCGGGGCTCAGCCAGTCACCTGCAGAATTTTTATAAAAGTGACCAGGTGTCCCTCTTTTTAACAATTTAACAACATCCTGCAGTGTTTTAAAATTAAAACAAACATATTACAATGCTATTTTTGCATTCTATGAAAACTTTTGTTGCTTCATATAGACCAAACTTTTTTTCTTTTTTTTTTTTTTTTGTGGCCCTGGTAAGAGTAGGAGGCCCAGCCTTGCTCCTGGAAAGCTGCTGCTGGATTTGAACCTCCAACCCAGTGGGCCGCAGTCTCACACTCAACCACTAAGCCACCAGGGCTCAGGCTAGACCAAATTTTTAATCAAGCCCCAAGCCTCCCCCCTCCCCACCCCAGTCAATGGTGTCTCGCTTAAAATCTGGTCACTTTAATCTAGGTTCAAGTGGAAGCATCAAACAAATTGTGTTCTTTAGGAAATAAACCAACGGGATTTTGAACATGTAACAGATTTTACAGAAACAAGCATAAATATGTATTAGAGCAGGGTTACAATTCTTGACAGAATATGACTTTTGGGATCTCTGACTCTCTTACTTTAAATTTGGGATCTCTTACTCTCTTACTTTAAAATGTTTTCCAACTTTGTCTGCTAACATCTTTCTGGAAACTTTTAGTTTCTGGACCAATATACTCTAGTTTTGGGATGACCTCAAGATTGTCACTTTTCATTTTGAGCATGTTCAGCAGGCAGGTCTGGTTATGACTGTACTTGCTACTGTGATTGGATGGGAATGTTCCAAGATCATAATTGAATTATATTGGTTTTATAATATAAACATAATAAAATCTACTCAGGGTGACACATGATATAAATTTCCATGTTCCAGTCACATGTGAGTTTCATGTATTGTGTTACACATTTTACAAATATTAGTAAAAATTTTATTACCTATATATGCATGTATAAGCTGATCCAAATATCAACCAAGGCACCTAACTTTACCACGAAACCTGCATAAAAATGTGCTGAACAATTCGACTTGTACATAAGTATATATGGTATATCTCCAGAACACAGATTCAGCACTGTAGGAAAGAAAGACCATGTAATATACAGAAAAATATTACAAGCAATTTTATTTGAATACCATCAATCTTATGTGTGACTTCAAAGTATTATATTAATCACAAACAAGATCTTTGTCCTTTAAGAGTAAACTTCTGCTGCTGCTGTGCTTCTTACACTAGATTATGGCTTCAAGTGATAAATAAACAGCAGGAACAGATGAAATTTTAAAAAGAAAGGATCTGTTTTCATGCATGTACATCTAATAATTTAAACAGAGAAAAAGAAAGTCATACCCAAATTTTCTGTGAAAATTCATTAGAATTTTTCAAGAATAAAAGGCTTTCATGTTTTGTTTTAACATCTGAAGACAGACTTGCATGTGTTAATTTGATCCTCAAAACCCTATGTGGTCTAAGTGCTAGTGATTTCCAGACAGGCCTTTCAGGTTAGCTGCAATCCTGTCTCAAAGGAGATAAGACAATGCAAACCCAAACTTACCTATCTTCTCTGAGTTTAATTTGTTGAATTTGAAGATCATAATAATAATGTATACTTCCACACACAGTAATTTTAGTATGTTATGTTGTACTTCATTAAAATAAAACATATTCCTCTGGGAGAATGGTAGTAGTTTTCAACTTTTTGAGGATGGAAATTAATTTTTACTATTATATACATTGATATGTTCTCTTTACATGATATAATTTTGTTTATCCTAACTTTGGATAATTTTTTTTATTGTAGGCAAATTTACAAATACCAAACATAATTAAAAGAGGCCCAGATAATTTAAAACCTCTTTTAACAGCTCTGCTTCCCCATGAAGTTTTTTCCAAAATTGTCACTACAGTAAATCTTCATTTTAGTCATATACTCTACCTCTCCTATAAGTGGTGTCTTTGGAGTAAATTAGTGAGTTGGAGTGTCTGCTTTTGTGATGGCTCATCCTACAGCTTGCAAGTGTGTATTAGCTCTCCACAACCAGCTAATACACACCTGCAAGCTGTAGGATGAGCCTTTGTCAGAAGTATGAATGCCTATCTGTGGAAAGCTCTTAAATAATATTCTTTTCACTTTAATCAGGAAATTTTAACTCTTCCTGCCATTCTTTTGCTTATAGCTAGCAATGACATAGGCAAAAATGGTAAGTGCATTTTCAGTTGTCTCTTTTCAAAACCTCATGGTAGAGTAATCCAGTTTTTAATTTTAAAACCTTAAGTAAGAATATAAAAACCTATTTTATAGGGTTTTGGCATCATCAGATGCTATCTTAAACATGTGAGTGTGCCTTCCCATGGGCAGTGAATATTAGTTAATGAGATGAACAGTCCAAACCTTCAGACCGGCCTTGTCAATACGACAGTGAGAAATCTGATGTACTTGAATGAATATTTAATTTAGAGTAAGAAATAAACTGTGCTTGAAGGAAAGTGGATTAAATTGTGAATTATGCAATTAGGATAAAGAAAAAAGAATGCTGTGAATTACAGAGTATTCAGAAGGAAAAGAATTATATCAAGGGAGAAACAAAATTTGCTGGCATTTTGGATATGGTACTTTCTATTAGTCTTTCTATTTTTGATATTATTTTCTTCCATTATGTATGGATGTCATTTTCTCATGTTCATGTCTTCTGTTCACACTCAGCGCAAGCTATTTTTAATTAAACTTTTTAAAAGAGTGGTATAATTTAAGTAGTGATCAGTACTTCAATTATCTAACACCTGTGATATGACTCTTAAAATAAGGGAAATTTAATTAGTCTACCTCTTGTTGTGCTAGCGTAAGCTAGAGCATGAGAAAACATTTCATATAGAAACCATCACCAGAAGAGCTTCCTGCTTGACTACTAGATATTAACAATCTTGTGATGTGATGTCCCCAGCTTAGGATGTAATGCTGAAAAAATTATGAAAGGAAATATTGCCTGTATCCCTTCCCCAAGTGGGATAACAATATTTCTAATTGCTCATTATTTTATTAACTATCTTTCCCTAATTTAAAACTTGCATTGTATTGTAAGAAAAATAATGATGACAACAGGAATATTGATTAGATCATTATTCTAGCTTGAAATTCTGAAAGAAAAAAAAAAGAGTTTCCTAAAGGAAACTTTGTTGCCTTTTCATGCAAAACATTCTCATTCTTTGTTGGACCATAATGTAGACACTCAACTACAACGATTGTGTGTGCCAAAGTTACATAATTTCATGTCAACTTTGTAAATAAGAATGAAAGGATGGAGTCTAGTTTGTCAATCAGGTAATAGCCTGGCTATTCCCTCCTTGTGGGTGTGGCCATGGCATGAAGATTGTGGGACTTCTCTTTCTCCCTGGAGGCAGATATCTCTCTCTCTCTCTCTCTCTCTCTCTCTCACTCTCTCTCTCTCTCTCTCTCTCTCTCTCCCTCCCTCCCTCTCTCTCTCTGTCTCTCCTAGACCTTCCTGTTCACAAGCCAGATGAAGTAGTCATCCTGATAGCAGTCAGAGCCCTGAGGCTGGAGAAGTGACAAGGAGACTGTGGCAGTCATATACTCTTATGTCAATTTCAGGACTGGGAGTGCAGGGGTGGAGTCTAGTCTGTCAATCTGGAGATAGTCAATGAGACCTCTGTGCGGGCATGGCTTTCTCCTAAGAATTCTGGGAAATCCAGCAGTATTTTCACCTTGGAGATAAGAGATTCACTCAGTTCCTTGGAGAGGCTCTACTGACAAGACACATGGCAGCATGCTGATATACCCTGAGCCCTAGAGACTGGAGGATCCATGGGGGGACCCCTGCCAGCACTGCGATGCTTCTACTGCTGCTGGTTTTATAAGACTCTACACCCACTGGCCTGTGATTGTTCTGTGTCATTGCACATGCTTCAAGAGTCTGAAGAAGACTTTATAGATTGGTATCAGACATATGAGCTAATATAGGATTTATGACCTTGGACTGGACTGGGTTGGGCTGCTTTCTCAATGTTCCGTTCCTCTTGTATATAAACCTCTCCCTTATATACATATGTGTGTTTATGAATTTGTTTTTCTAGTCTACCCAGGCTAACACAGAGACCTGCAACAGGCCTGAGATGCTTCCATTGACACTGGGTCTACCATTGCCCTGTTATCTTTCTGCATTTGGCGTCATTGCAAGTTCTGTGTGAGTGTAAAGAGGAAATTGTGGACTAATGTTAGGCATATGGGCTAGTACACACTTATGGACTTGATCTGAATTGGGCTGAGATGCTTTCTCAATATACAATTGCTCTTTGATATAAAGCTCTCTCTTACACACATATGAGTATTTCTTTAGTAAACCCAGGCTATCAAAGCCTTGCAGACTTGTCCATAACTAAGTAGGTCCAACACTCTGCATCAAAAATACTTGGCTATCTATCCTTTCATTCTTAATTAACTTTCCCCTCCAGGTGTGCTGGTTCTATCAGGGGAAAGTGCTACAGTGGATTTCCTTAGAATTTCAACTCTATGAGTTGGATAAGACTCAATGGCAGTGAATGCTCTCAATTAGCAATCATTAATATTTTATTTTAATTATATTAATGTATGTTGAATAGATTTCACTA